>BQNB010155869.1:0-15339 GCA_026074375.1 Tanacetum coccineum
CTCATGGATGAAATATCCTAGATCCTTGTCTTTGTAATTCTCTAGCTCCTTGCTAGTTTTGTTTTTATATAATTTGCCGATAAAAAAAAACATATAATTTATGATATGATATAATGTCAATGACTTGTACATTACAGGTCATACCCGAAACTAAAAGACTTGGTAAAGCTTCATTTAACATATAATTTATGATATGATATAATATCAATGACTTGTACATTACAAGTCATACCGAAAACTAAAAGACTTGGTAAAACTTCATTTGACATATAATTTATGATATGATATAATGTCAATGACTTGTACATTACAAGTCATACCTGAAACTAAAACAACAACAACGACAACGATATTCAATCCCGCTTAAACAGGGTATGGGAGAGATGAAATGTAGACATATCATACCTTTACTTTTAGGAAACCCGCGAGTAGAAAGACTGCTTCCGGGTAGACCTCCGGCTAAGGAGAGAGGGAAAGAAAGAAACGACATTATTTTTTTTATTCATTATTATTATTATTATTATTATTATTATTATTATTATTTATAAACATCACTTTTATTATTATTATTATTATTATTATTGTTGTTGTTGTTGTTGTTGTTGTTGTTTTGATTTTTTGATTTTTTTCTAGTTATTTTTTCCGAAAGCAAGAAAGTTGCAGGAGATAAGGCAAGAGAAGAAAAACGAAGCAATAAACAAAAGGCAGGTAAAGACATATGGCAAGATAGGTGATTGCAGTTTTAATACACTATAAAATATACGATATAATACCACAAGAGCAATTAAGAAAATTTCCTAAGGAAATTTCACTCTTAAAAGATATATATATAATATAATATATAATACGTATATTAAACCGGGTAAGAATGATCACCCGGGTCGTTTCCCCAACGACTAGTGCAATTGAAACCTCGTTTAAGCTCGGATTATGATTTGAATGAAAACAAAGATATTTTGATGATCTATAACTACCAAATAAAAGCAATAATTAAAAATGAACAATTAAAAGCAATTAAGCACTTAAAAAGGTTAACGGGGAACAAATAAAATGCGACAAATAAGCAAGTAAATCAAAATTAAGTCCTAAAAATGCAAACTAATTTTCTAATCCTAAATTAAGACAAAAGAAAATTTTAAGAAAAAGAAATTTTTTTTTATTTTTGAATTTTTTATGAATTAAAAACTAATTAAATCTAATTAAATTCTAAAAAATAGCAAATAAAGTTCTAAAAATTGGGAAAAATAATTTTTAAGTTTAGAAAAGTCTAAAGTACTATAAAAGCAAAGAAAACTATTTTTAACTATTTTAAAAATTAAATTCCTATTTTTAAAAATTAAAAATAAAAGCCTAAAAATGAAATTTAAAATCTAAAAAGAGTGAAAATGATTTTTCTTTATGTAAAACTAAAGCTATTTATTCTAAAGCTAAAGACTATTTTTTTGTATTTTTCTAAAAACTTTATCTATTTTTAAATGATTTTCGAAAATTAAAATACAAGAAAATTTATAAAAAATACAATTCTTAATGAAAAATTATGAAAAAATCAGGAAAATTCTAAAATGTAACTAAGTTCCTATGAAAAATAACAGGGAAAGCCCAGCTTAAAGAATAAGCTCAAAATAAGCCCTACAAGGCTACGGCTTTTTAATAGAAAAAGAGTTGAAAACGTGTTTAACAAATAAATGAAATGGAATGATGATGGATGAGCTATTGTAGCACACTTGTTAACACGTATGGCATATAAGATAGAGGTCTCAGGTTCGAGCTTGGCACACACCTTTTTGCACTTTTTTTTTGCTTTTTATTAAAAACTGAATATTAGGGCTTATAGAGGACACAAACGTAAGCTATTTTAATAAAAGGAACATAAGCTGAAACTAATTAATAAGCTCAAAAACAACTTATGAAAGCTGCTGTATCAAAAGGGTGGCTTATGCCCTTTGTTTTGCTTAATGACACTAAAGTGTAGGCAACTAGAGGTTACCACTATACTAACCACACTCACTAAAAGTGTATAAGCTAAGAACAAGCTATATCTAAGCCTTGGAAGGCTTAGATCCAATTTTCACAAGCTAAAAAGAAGGTAAAAAGTGCCCTGGTGCCGAGATGAGGAAAATAAGTCACAAAATCATTTTTACTTCAAACTAATCATTAAAATCTTTTTAAAACTTATTATTTTATGAAAGCTCAGCTGTCTAAAGAAAATTTACCAAATAGCTTTGACTTTTGATGGTCAAACTAGCTTAAACCAAACACCCCTTAAGGTTCATGACAGATTTGATTAAGCTTTTAAAACTAAAATTTACTTATGAAAACTAGACTACCAGATAACTTGGAGCTTAAAACAAGCTTAATAAACATGAATCAATAGCTGGATTAACTAAATTCTAAGAATTAAAACTATTCTACCATATTTTTGGATTTTTATAGAAATTTTAAGACAGAAATTGAAACTATTATCTAAGACTATAAAGCTTAAAAACAGATGTTAAAACTTAATCAGAGATCAAAATGAAGCACAAATAAGCCAAGATAAGCAACTAGATAAGCATATATGATAACATGAAAGCAAGTAAGTAATCTATACTATTAAGCATTTATTTAACTGAAATTTGAAAGACAAAAGGAATTTAAAAGAAAACTTACAAAGAGCCTAGCTTAACAAGGCTTATTATGCTCTTAGAGCTTATCTACTAGCTCCCTAGCTTATGAATAAGCTAGGGTAATGGTCCTTGGGAGTTCCTCCATTGTTAACTCCCCTTCCATATTCAAAAGTCCAAATTGCAAAGGTAATTAGATTTAGAGCTGATTTTAAGGCTTAGGTATGATTAAGATTTAATTCAGCTCCATAATAAGCTTATAGACTTATTAGAGCTTATGAAGGCTTATTGACAGATTTGAGCTAATGAGTAAAAGAGATTAAGAAAAGACAAACACTGAATTTATTTAAAAAGCTTTGATTACATTATATAAAAGAGAATTACATCTGATTTAAAAGAGAATTACAAATAAGCTAATTATCTGAAAGCTACACTAAAAAAAAGCTAGAAAAAGAAGATAAAAATTAACACACTTGTGTGTGTGAGCTGAGGTCTCTATTTATAGCCTCAACATGAAGCTTCTAGGAGTCTGAGTCATTCCCCCGCTCCTTTAAATCACCACCTTCCATTAATCCAATCATTTGAGAATGATTTGTGGCCGTTTGATCAACCTTGGGATTCACATGGATTGCCAAGCTGGCAATCCATGATGTGACGTTTGTGTTAGTTTGCTGAGTGAAATCAATGCAAAATCCTCATTCCATTGTGCTTTCTCCATAGCCACGTGGCTTGATTGCTTAAGTGAGCTAATGAGATCACTTGATTAGACTGATTTAGCCTTGCCATTTCATTGTAGACCTCTTGAATAGACATCCGTACCCTTTAATTTCAAAAAGCCCTTTGATTTACCTATGGTGAAAGCTGGGGACGATGGGTGAATAGTGTCACTCATTTGGCGCCCAAATTTTAACTAAAAGGGTAATTTTCAGTTATGACTTTGGCTAAATTGCAAATCCAGTCCTTGTCTTTGCATTTCTCTTTTTGTAGTGTAAAAGGTGTTTCAGAAATTACAAGATTGGTCCCTGTGGTTTATACAAAAGAGAAGTGGACTAGTTAGTTGGGCTTTTGGATTGGGCTTTTGGTTTAAATGGTATCTTGGTAGCGTTTTTAGGGTTTTGAGGCCCATTAAGAGCCTAAGGGTCATTTTTGAACTTTTCTGAAACTTGGAGGACTAAAGTGGAATATTTTTAGGTTTTTTTGACTACTGTTGACGAAGATTGACTGGAGTTAACTGTAGATTTGACTTTTTCTGGCTTTGGCTTTCGGCTTTTGTTCACTCTTCCGTTCTCGTGTCCAGGTTTGCCCGTTTTTAACGGTTTTCTTGTGATTTTTGATATATCTGTACCTGCACACACAAGACACAAATACAAGCATATTTTTGCCATTTTTGGTCTGTTTTGGGTTTAATTGGGTCATTTTAGGTATTAAAGGATATGTGTATTTTACACTTATCATAAGCATTGAATTAAGCCGAGGCTAAAAGGCTAATTTTGACTACAAACTAAGCAGATTCAATAAAAACTTAAACTAAGATTTTTAAACTTAAAACTAAGCATTTTAAGCTAACTTAGGACCAAATAAGCATAAATAGACAATAAGAAGCACAGGTTAAGCAGAAATAAGCAGTAAATAAGCACTATAATAAGCAGAATTAAGCAGTGGAACAGTAAATGCATAAAAGAGCTTAAAAAGAAACTCACAAGTGGTCCAAGTCTTTTGGAAAAAGCTTAACACACCCCAAAAAACTTCCTAAAGGTTATCCAATAGGCACTACACCCATGGCCTTCCAGAATTAACCATGCTCCAATGCTTGAAAAATAGAATTTTGAGTAAATGAAACAGTAGCTTTAAAAAACTTTTGGAAAACCTTTAAATGAGTTAAAACAGGTTGGTCAAGCTTAAAAGAGCTTGAGAAAGACACTGTGAAGACAATAAGCTTAATGGCATAAAAACTAAAAAATTGCTTTAAAAACATGGAAAAACTTGAAATTTCATTAACTTAAAAAGATTACAGGACTTTTTAAAGTAAAATGACAGAAATTAAATGACATAAAACATAAAAACATTAACAGTATAATTATACTAATCCTACAACTACTCGGATTCCTTCTTCTCTGTCTTCTCTCTTTTATATAGAAGCTGCTAGGTCCTTTGTCTTCTTTTTCTTGTGTTTGTTGTGTGAGGGAAGTCCAAATCATCATCATAGCCATTAATCTTTCTTGGTCACCAAGCAAAGTGATCTGAACCCTTCAATTTGGTCAAATATCATCAACGAATCATATGGTAGAGGATTGCCAAGGTGGAATGACACCATGTGAGGGGGTTTGGAGGTTTGTGATGTGGGGTTGAAGGTGGGATGGTGACGGGTTTGTCTGGTGCAGGGTGTGGGTCGAGGGAAAGTGATGGGTGAGCAGGGTTTAGGCGGGAAAGGGTTTAATTGATTTAGGATAATCGGGTAGGTTAAGGTTAAGGTTTAAGGACGGATTATGTAACACAAAAGGACCATTAGTGAAATAGACTAAGGACCATTGGTGTAAAACACTTAACAGGATTAAACATGGGTTAGTTAAGTGTTGGATTGGGCCAGTTAAGTGATTGGGCTTTTGGGTTTGTTTGGGATCCGGTTATGGTATAAAAGAGTTTTGGGCTTGAAGGGTTTAAAAGGGTTTTATTTAAATATAGTGGGCTGACCCGGCCTACTAAAATGGGTATGGGTTTGTTTTTCCATGCTCTTTCCAATGCCGTATCTTGGGGTTGACTTTGACTTTGACTTTGACTTTTCACGCTCTTCTATTCCGTGCTCGGTTTTGTTCGTTTTGCTTTGATTTTTGTCCTTTTCGTGAATATCCGTTACCTGCACAATATAAATGCAAAACACACAAATACAATGTATTTTTGGTATGTTTTTGGTCTTTTAAGTCCGTTTTATAGGCAAAGGGTATGTGTAATTAATCACCATACCAATATCCCCCTTACTAACTATTGTCGTGTACTCACGAAATGCTATAAGTAAACACTTAAGAAAACCAAGAATCTCAGTCTCCCTCGACTAATTACCTCGAAAAGTAGCTAAGTGTTCATCAAGGGGAATTAAAGAATCAATAGCTTTGAAAAGCCCTGTTTTGGCCATTTTTATATTTACACTAACTCCCACTAATATTTTTTTGTATTTTTTGTTTTCTTAACTAACTAACATGTTTGGACTTTTGTTATTTTTATAACCAATAGGGTCATAGAACAAGAAGCGCCTATAGAATAATCTATAGATGTCCAAAGGATAAATTCATCATCCCCGATTTTTCACTTGTCCAAACTAAGCTTAAAACGAAATCACCGTTAAATATAAGTTAAGATGCTAACACTACTCATATTTGTAACTTGTGAACTTTTCACTCCCGACAATTATTATATATTATGTGAGTGTGCCATTTCGAATTTCAACCATGGATCAACGTTTTTTGAAATTTCTATGCTTCACGTTCCACCCAAGAATAATGAGTTTGAAGGCGAGATCATCCCATGTAGCGACTTTCGTCTCAGCACATCCCAACCTTGCGGCTAAGTGACCAGGCTTTTGACACCCCACATAGACTAGTATCGAGACTCACGGACCTTCGGTTTCAAAAACTCTTAGGCTTCCCGTTTATACATAGCTTATTTAGAAAAATCATAACTCAAAATGAAATAGTCTTAGTTCGAAAGCATATTTAAATTTAAGAAAAAGAGATATTCCCTACATTTATTAATTCACATATATTACACTTAACATTAACATAACTATGATGCAATCGTAACCCTCGACCTTTTAGAAGGCTGCAACATCGGTTGTGAGCCGGCAAGATGCAGCAAACTTTTATCAGTCTCGGATTATTATTCTTACTATGGGCCTTTTTTAAATGGCTGCAACATCGGTTGTGAGCCGGCAAGATGCAGCAAACTTTTATCAGCCCACAATTTATAATTATTACTCATCATCATTTTTTTTCATTCATTTTTTTCTTTTTATTCTTTATTTTTTTTATTATTATTTTTATTTTTTATATTACCACGATATATAGAGAATTTTTTTTTTGGAAAATTTAAGTATAAATTTGAACTAAGACTAAAATTATTGCTATCGACTGCATTTCAAATTCAAAAATTGTTGATTTAAGTTTAATTTTCAAAAATAGCACGTATTATTAGTCCGGTTAGAAGATTTATGTAGAGAAAAGCCCCAAATTACAACTATGGTTGTAAGATTTCCAAATAATCCTTGTTTAGCACCTAACTCATAATTAAATCTATCATTTTTTGTTCTTCGCAAAAATCCGCGAATGCTTAGTCTAAAAGTTAAGGAACAAGCTAGAGCTCAACACGCTCGATCGAGTCAAAATTTATTCTTATTCTACCCAGCAGGAAAGTCAAAATTATGACAAAACACTTATTTTATTTTTGAAAATTTTTAAATTTTTTCATTTTTTTGGTATTTTGGTGGTAAAAATGGGATTACGTGAAAACAACGGCTGCAGGCATAATCAAATCGATAGATCACCCCCCCCATACTAGAACTAAACATTGTCCTCAATGTTTTAAGAAGGGTCTCTACGTAAATCTAAAGCCGTTTATTAAGTATGCCAAAAGATAAACGTTAGTCGATAAGATTAGGATATTGGATTCCCATAATGAAGCTGAGGATTTGAAGCTCGAGTGAACGAAGGACAAAACCACGAGCACGAGAGGCTTCAAAATCCGGGCAATCCTGGACAGTTATCACAAAACACAAGCAAACGAGAAAGGTAGAGGCGAGCCTCCTCACAACACACTTATTCATTACTACTATTATATTAGGATAAGCATGGGTTGCCACCTACGAAGCGCTTATTTTTGTTAACTGAGTCTTGAGCCTGACTCGATCCCCCATACGAAATGGAGAAACGGGACATCCAAGACGGGAATGTCATCCACCACATCAATGGTTGAATCTCCTGAATCGGGATAATCAACATGAAATGATTCAAACTCGGGAAGGGAGGTAGAATTATCGTCACCTTCCGAGTCGTAATCATCACTCTCAATACCCGATGGTATTGAGTCATCTGGAGTAAGAAATAAATCGATCTCCTCCATGAGAGAGTCACTATCCTCGACGGGGATAGGAGATGGAGAGAAAGACTCGATAGAATTTTCCACATTAAGCTCTTCCGGAGGGCGAGGAGATGAGTTGTCATAAAGCAATCTCTCAACTAGATGAATTTCACCCTCCGGATCATGGTTGTCATCATCAATTCCCGGTGGAATTGTTTTGAGAAGAGTGAGTTCACCGGCGAACTCATTAAGAAGAGAATCAATCTTAGAAGAAGAATCAATCGAAGTATTTCGATTAAGCAGAGATTCTATAAGATTGGATTCGGCATCAAAGGAATCAATTCTCGGGGGAATTGAAGTGGTACTTTCTAACACCTTATTTCGAATTAGATTCGCCTTGGTAGAAATGATTTCTTCATCAAGATCAAAAAGTCGATTAGAGAAAAATATAAAATTCTCCATTGGAACGTCCTCCTCGGAAAATGACTCATCATCACTTGAGGTACAATCATCATCGATATTGAAGAGAGGGTTAGAGAAAGTAACAAGATGACTCTTGGGAAAATCATCACAAACGGGCAAATCACACACACCGTCAGAAGCATCCTCGGACTCACTTAGGGTTGGGACAAGGTTCTCGGTACTAAACTTTATGAATTCATCCGATTCCGTTGCCAGAATAGTGTCAAAATGCTCATCCTCCATTATGAGAGAGTCAACGGGCTCCTTGGTTGTTAAAACGGGTGTGATTGCAATACACGGAGGAAGTCCAGAAATAATAATATCTCTCAAGGGAATAGAACTTTCCTCGTCATCGTCATCATCGTAGTAAATGAGAATCTTCTGATATTGCAAAGGCTCGGGAGTATAAGAATCAAGATTAACCACTTGTTCTTGACATTGTTGTAACCATGCTTGAAATGTCTCTGGAGCTCAATCATTGAATCATTCATCCTTTGTTGAAAGTTTAGATGATCGATGACAGATTGCGAGGGTTGAAATTGGTCAAAACCAGAAGAATTATGATCGTAAAAATTTTGATTCATCGGTTGACATTCAAAAGTCGCATGAGGACCTTCACAATTTTCACAACAAGGCTCATAGAAGATCACTTGTTGACATTGAAAAGTCTCATGCGGGCCCCCACAGTGGGTACAACAAATATATTGTTGTTGAAGACTTTGAAAATTTTGTAGGAAATTAAAGTCTTTATTGTAACACGGTTCTGGATTATAGTTAAATGGAACTTGAGGTGGACAATCGTGACCATAATGAGCATTTTTCCCACAAAACTCACAAGAATACGTCGGTGGTTGTGAAGGTAAGTTGAAAACGTTAGGAGAATCATCAACAAAATTATGGGTGGAATCATAAGTGAATGAACTTCCATCTCCAGAATAACATGTCGGATGAAAGCTTAGCAAAATTTGTGGGAACTCATCAACGTTTTGATTATGGCATGGTTCCGGATTAGAGATAGTCGGAACTTTCGGCGGACAATTATAGCCATAATGAGCACCGTTCTCACAAGACTCACAAGTACATCGTTGACAAAAGATACCGTCTAACGAATCACCACACCCGTAACAGCAATGGTGGTCAATATGTGGAGGACTTTGTGAAGAGTTTTCACCAGTGTCTTGATTGAAGACGAATGGCTCTTGAGGCACATTAACAACGTTAGTATTGTCATTAGATGACTCAAAAGTGTTTAGAAAGTCTTGGAAAATTTCATTTTCTTCACAAATTGTACACCAAACTTCCTTCAATTTCTTTCGTAATAGAGCACATTGTCGACAATATAGACCATCAATCGGGTTTCCACACTTGGGACAATCATGAGGGGGTCGTTGAGACGAGTCGGGTGTTTTATTAGGATCACGAACAAACTTGTCTACGAAACCCCCTTTAGAACAACCACATGATTTAGTGTACAAAGCTCCACAAGACGAACATTCTTTAATAAGATTAAAACGATAATCGAGTGACGCCATAAGAATTAAACAATATAGAGGGTTAAGAAGAGAATTAAAGGGTATAGAAGAAAAAGAAGATTATTTTTTGGTTTTTCGAGTTGTTTAAACAACATATTTTATTAAAGGACAAAATGAGACCAAATAACTTAAACTAATAATCAACTTGCTTCACGGTAGCTCTCTAAAAGAAAAACGCACAAAGGAGCGGAGGAGCGGGAAAGCACGAAGCTATTAAAAACCTTCTCCTTTCGGGTCGTAGTTCTTCGGAACAACACTCCTTATATCCCTCTTATAGTTTGTAAAGCTCACAAAGGCAAGTTTTAAATCTTTTGTTTGGGAACTTATTATGATAATGCTCAAGTTGAGAGCATCATATTGATGATGGTTTTTAGTCTTTATTAAAGACAATGTTTTTATATTTTTAATTTTTCTTGTTTTTATCTTATAATTATACTAATAAAAGAAAATGAAAAATATTTTTGTATTTTATATTTTTATAAGAAGAAAATATTCACAAACGAAAATGATAACTTCATGAGGAAGGGTCTTCAAGGCACAACAAACTTCAACTCGATAATCGTCTCACGGCCTCCCCGGCAGCGGCGCCAAAAATTGATCACAATCTTTTACTATATATAAATATAATATATAATAAATATATATAATATAAATATATAATAATAAGATAATATCAATCAATAATAAATAGTAGAGAGTAAGAATTCCGTGAGGCTTTTAAAGAGATCTCACTTTTATCCAAAGTAAAAACCCTAAAAAAAACATTCCCGAGTCGTGTCCGGTCGAGACGTGAATTTGAAAATCGAGTTTTGGTTTGATAAGTTATGCTTGAATAATCAAGATTTTGATTTGGTTATCTAAATCTACAGGAAAAAGCAAGTAAAGGAAACCTAAACCTAAAACGTAAGCATCTACGAAATTAAAAACGATAATGGGAACGTAAAAACGCAACTCGAAAACCTAAAACATGAAATTTAATCCTAAAATGATTTTTTAAATTTTTATAAAACCTAAATGACTAAAATGCAAGAACAAATAAAAGTAAACCAAAAACGAAAGCATTTAAAGTTAAAACACGAAGAAAACGAGAACGGAACCTAATCCCGTTCTTTAAAAAACCAAATTATCAAATTTTAATCCTACAAAAGCAAATTTAATTTTTCTAGGTCCTAAATGATAAAATAATTTTTTTTTAAAAAGAATCATATTTTTTTGGCTTTTATTTTATTTATTATGAATTAAAAACAGATTTAATGAAATGAAATTATTAAAAATAGTAAACTAATTTTTGAAAATATAGAAAAATTATGATAAATACTTTAAACTATGAAGAATGCAGGAAAAATATAAACATGGAAAAGAGCTGAACAAATAAGCAGTAAAATAAGCAAATAAGCCAATAAGCTAAAACTGTAAAGTTACTATATTATATTAATAGTGCAAGTGAATAAATGAAAAAGACCCCAGGCAGTTGGTGTTAGTGTGTTGTGTTGAGGCTTTGGTATAAAGGGAGAGGTCATAGGTTCGACCCCTGTGCCTCTCCTTTTTTTGAAAATATTTTTTTTAATTTTCTTTTTACAAAACTAAAAAGATCAGAAAAATAAGCTATTTTTAAAAAGAGACTTTTTATAAAACTTAAAAATAAGCTAGGAATAAGCAGAAAAAGGATGACAGTTTGCTTAAACTAGGCAAAATGAACAAAAGCTAAAACTGCTTGGAGCTTTTGGACATAATAAGCTAAAAGAAAAGAAAATAGGCTAAACTAAACTAAGACCTAAACCTAATAAGCAAAGAACACAGAAATAAGCTGAAGCAAATAAGCTGAAGGAGCTTTAAAAAGCAAATAAGCCTTTTGGCTATAAAGATAGTGAAAACAGCCTAAGAAGCTACTTTTAAGCTACTTTTTAAAGGCCATAAGCTATCCTTATGGCTAAATGACCTAATGGGCAATCAAGCTTATACAATAAGCTATAATAATCAGTAAAGAAAAATTATTTTGAAAAACAAATAAGCTAGGAAAAAGGCTAAAAAATGGCAGTTTACTCTATTTTTATTTTTGGCTATTTTTTGAACTGACACTTTTGGCAGCTAAAAACTAAGACTCAAAAATCAAATTGGCAAACTAAAACTTAAAACATATTAACTTTGGACTAGACTAAGCTAATTTAAACAGAATTGAACCAAAGATAAGCTAAGTCCTAACTACAATTTATCTGCATTACTGAATCTTTGAAAGCTAAAACTCTTTAGCTGAATTTGAACCAAGTTTTTTTTTTAAAATTTCTCAAGTAATGTGCCTCAAATTAGCAATGCAATGATGCATTGGAAATTTGGAATCTTATTTTGAGCACAAAAGCAACTTCCTCATACAGATTTTCTAAGAATTTAACAAATAATCAGCTTAACTTACTTTATAACTAGCAGACTTGGAAAATTTATAAAAACAAACCTTAAACTTAACAAGGACTATTATGAGCTTATGAAAACCTTGCATTAACACTTAATAAGGGTTTACGGAAGCTGATTTGCTTTCTGAAAACAGTATTAACTCAACTTTTTATACCAAAAATGCTTGACCAAAACACCCCCTTAAATACTTAAAATCCAAATTTAATGCTAAAACAGATCTTATTAAGCTTTGAAATGTTGAAACAGATTAAGCACTAAGATGTTAGAGAACAAATAAGCACAAAATAAGGAAAAATAAGCATTATCTAATAAATTATGATAATAAGCAGTTTTATCTCTTAAATGGGCAGTTTTAACTAAAACTTAAATGAGATTACTTCTAAGCTACCAACTAAACATATTAAGCTAACATTAAGAATAATAAGTACATATAAGCAACAAAATACACAAAATAAGCACTGAATTAAGCTGAGGCTAAAAAAGCTAACTTATACAGACTACAAACGAAGCAAGTACAATTCATGATCCAAAACACTTAAACAAGATTGACTTAAACATAAAACGTAAGCATTTTCTAAAGCTAACAGTTAGGACCAAATACCAGACATAAATAGACAATAAGAGCCACAAGGGTTACCAGCAGCAAATAACAGTATATAAAACACTACAAAAAGCAAAGATTAACATTTGGAACATAAATGCATTAACGCAGCTTAACAGAAACTCATAAGTGAGGTCCAAGTCTTCTGGCAAGAGCTTTACAACACACCCCAAATAACAACTAAAGCTTATCCAACTAAGCACTTACCAACAAAAACACCTATGGCCTTCCAGAATTAACCATGCTCCAATGCTTGAAAAATAGAATTTTGAGTAAATGAAACAGTAGCTTTAAAAAACTTTTGGAAAACCTTTAAATGAGTTAAAACAGGTTGTAAAAGCTTAAAAGAGCTTGACAAAGACACTTGTGAATAACAATAAGCTTGAATGGCATAAAACTCGAAATTGCTTAAAACATGAAAACTTGAAATTTCATTAACTTAAAAAGATTACAAGACTTTTTAAAGTAAAATGACAGAAATTAAATGACATAAAACATAAAAACATTAACAGTAAAATTATACTACTCCTACAACTACTCTGATTCCTTCTTCTCTGTCTTCTCTCTTTTATATAGAAGTTGCTAGGTCCTTTGTCTTCTTTTTCTTGTGTTTGTTGTGTGAGGGAAGTCCAAATCATCATCATAGCCATTAATCTTTCTTGGTCACTAAGCAAAGTGATCTGAACCCTTCAATTTGGTCAAATATCATCAACAAATCATATGGTAGAGGATTGTCAAGGTGGAATGGCACCATGTGAGGGGGTTTGGAGGTTTGTGATGTGGGGTTGAAGGTGGGATGGTGAAGGGTTTGTTTGGTGCAGGGTGTGGGTCGAGGAAAAGTGATGGGTGAACAAGGTTTAGGCGGGAAAGGGTTTATTTGATTTGGGGATAACGGGGTTAAGGTTTAAGGATGGATGGTGTAACACAAATGGACCATTAGTGAAATAAACTAAGGACCATCGGTGTAAAACACTTAACAGGATTAAACATGGGTTAGTTAAGTGTTGGATTGGGCCAATTAAGTGATTGGGCTTTTGGGTTTGTTTGGGATCCAGTTATGGTATAAAAGAGTTTTGGGCTTGAAGGGTTTAGAAGGGTTTTATTTAAATATAGTGGGCTGACCCGGCCCACTAAAATGGGTATGGGTTTGTTTTTCCATGCTCTTTCCAATGCCCTATCCTGGGGTTGACTTTGACTTTAACTTTGACTTTGACTTTTCACGCTCTTCTATTCCGTGCTCGGTTTTGTTCGTTTTGCTTTGATTTTTTGTCCTTTTCATGAATATTCGTTACCTGCACAATATAAATGCAAAACACGCAAATACAAGGTATTTTTGGTATGTTTTTGGTCTTTAAAGTCCGTTTTTATAGACAAATGGTATGTGTAATTAAACACATACCAGCTTCTTATGTACTTATGTTATGTCAAATTATTCTTGGTATTCATGTAGAAATCTATGATTGTCTTTTAAAGCAACTTCATCTCATCTTCATTATCTAAAACACCATCTTTAGATCCGTGCCTATTTGTTTCCTTCTTAATCTTTTACGTCATTGTTAGTGCAATCGATTTACTAATCTAAATTATCGTTTTCATTAAACTTGTGTTTGGTTGAACTATTTGGAACATGTTCTTGTATGAATGTTTTTATTTCTCATACCGTTTGTGTTTGAATTCTTGAATGCTTGCTTGTAAACTGGATCCTTTATGCTTTTGGTTGGTTTTTATGCAACTTATGCTTCTTGATTGTCATTCCCCTCTAGAATTAGGAGCTTTTGGGATAGTAGAAAATCATAGGATCTAAGTGTTGGATCTTTTCCATAAGCCTTTTGCATTATTAAGAAAATCTATTTAATCACTATCTCAAGCAAAAAAGTAAGGTTAGAAATCATTTGGAACATTTCTAGAAAAATTTTAAGATTTGAGGAACCTTGTCTGCAGGGGCCGGTTCTATCTACAGCAAAGCTGGTTCCATTGAGCAGATGAAACTATCCATGCTGGTTCTACATTAGGCGTTTTTGCCGTTTGAGGTAGTTAACTTTTGCATTCAAGACTTTAATTAGGTTATTTATACTTGTAGTAAGGTCGCCAATAGTTAATTTTGACTTATCTAGCTCTTAAGTCCTTCTAAAACACATAGAATCATCCAATATTTTTCAAACATGTATTATGACATTTTAAGATATTTGCAACATATGTCCTCCACTGCACTTAGCTTAAGAGTATTCCTATTTTTGTGTCTATTTAAGAACATGTTTTGATTGCATGTATGTCTATCTATATGTCTACTTGTTAACTCTTTGTGTAATAATACTTGAATAAGTTTCATTCGTATTTGTTGGTATAAATGTTTGAACTATCATGTTGTAAAATGATATTTTGTATTTTTTCATTTGACTTAAAACTAACCCGTTTGGAATTGTGTAGGTCATTAAAGATCGATACCTTTATCAAATTAATTTGTGATCTTATCATACTCTAATCCATATATCTCATTACATGATCATACATGCATAATCATCTTCATCACTTTATGCATACATTGTTAGTTGCTTGCATTGTCATCACCATCTTTCGCCCCATATTTCACTACTCACAAAGTTATCGTGTCTATCACCTCAGTTGTCTCATCAACCAACAAGGTAAGGTTTAGAGACAAACCTTC
>BQNB010155871.1:0-15339 GCA_026074375.1 Tanacetum coccineum
AAATCCATACTGACAAGAATGTTGCATATTTGCTTACAAAAGCTTTTGATGTAAGTAGATTTCAATATTTGATTGCTAGTATTGAAATGTTAAATCCTTAAAGTTTGTTATCTCTTTATGTTTTTGTAGAGTTTTATATGAATTAGTACTGTTATTCATGTCATTAAAAGTTTTTGATGTTAAGTATAATTAGTGATGCTAGTTATACTTAATACTGCTGAGTTAATATTGTTAGTTATACTTAATACTGTTAAGTGTAATTAATACTGTGATTATTATGAATTTCTATGGATTATGTTTTCTTGGTTTTTGGACTAACATTTTGTAGAAAAAAGCAAAGAAAAGTGTTAGATTGATGATGGAAAATCTATGTGGAGTAAAAATAGAAAGAGAGTTTTGGTGAGAAAAAGAATTGAGAGAATTGGTGAGAATAAAAACAGAAAGAGAGCTGTGTAAAATAAAAACAGACAAAGTGATTTGGTGAGTAAAAGAATTAAGAGAAGTGGTGAGTTGAAAAACCAAAAGAGAGTTGAATATATTAAAAATAGACAGAGTGTTTGGAATTGGAGTTAATGCTGGTGAGTAAAAGTTAATGTTGTTAGGCATAAACTTACTACTGCAGTTGAAAGTTAATGCTGCCAAGCATAAACTTACAACTGCTGGTGAATGTTAATGCTGTTGAGGGTATTTTCATAAATACTTCGATTAAGGGTTTCATTCATTCATTTAATCGATTTCAATCTTTCAAATACTCTCTAATCACAAACTCTAACTCAATTTCATCATCCATCATCAAAACCCAACACAATGACGACCCTAAAGTTTACTGATACTCACAATATGGTCACGTTTTTTGCTAAACCCGCTGAAAGTGAAGTGTTTGAGCAGATTGTGGATTTTCTTAATGCACACACCATAAAGTATGCTTTAACCGTTAATCCTACAATATATACTTCGTGCATTGAACAATTCTAGGCTACTATCAAGGCAAAAACTATCAATGGGGAAGTACAGTTACAAGCCCTAGTGTATGGAAAGAAGATTATCATCACTAAGTCAATTATGAGAACAGATCTTCAACTAGAAGATGCTGAAGGTGTTGATTGTCTACCCAATGCTACAATTTTTGAACAACTTACACTGATGGGGTATGAAAAACTTTCTCAGAAGCTTACTTTCTATAAATCCTTAAAAGTCTTTTATCTCTTTATGTTTTTGTAGAGTTTTATATGAATTAGTACAGTTATTCATGTCATTAAAAGTTTTTGCTATTAAGTATAAATAGTGCTGCTAGTTATACTTAATACTGTTGAGTTTCTGATGTTAGTTATACTTAATACTGCTGGTATAATTAACACTGTGATAGTTGAGAAATTTTCTATGGCTTGTATTTTCTTTGTTTTTTTTGAACTAACATTTTGCAGAAAAAGCAAATAAAAGTGTTAGATTGATGATGGAAAAGCTGTGTGAAGTAAAAAATAGATTGAGAATTTTGGTGAGAAAAAGAATTGAGAGAATTAGTGAGAATAAAAATAGAAAGAGAGTTATGTGAAATAAAAACAGACAGAGTGATTTGGTGAGTAAAAGAATTGAGAGAAATAGTGAGCTGAAAAACAAAATGAGAGATGAATATATTAAAAACAGACAGAGTGTTTGGACTGGAATTGAAGTTAATGCTGCTAGGCATAACTTACTACTGCTGTTAGAAGTTAACGCTGTTAGGCATAAACTTACTACTGCTGTTGGAAGTTAATGCTGCTAGGCATAACTTACTACCGTTGTTGAAAGTTAATGCTGCTAGGCATAAACTTACAACTGTTGGTGAACGTTAATGTTGTTGAGGGTATTTTCATAAATACTTCGATTAAGGGTTTCATTCATTCATTTAATTGATTTCAATCTTTCAAATACTCTCTAATCAGAAACCCTAACTCAATTTCATCATCCATCATCAAAACCCAACACAAATGACGACCCTAAAGTTTGATGATACTCACAATATGGTCGCGTTTTTGGCTAAACCTGCTGAAAGTGAATGGTTTGAGCAAATTGTGGATTTTCTGAATGCTCACACCATAAAATATGTGTTAACCGTTAACCCCACTATATATATCTCTTACATTGAGCAATTCTGGACTACTGCTAAGGTTAAAACTATCAATGGGGAAGTACAGTTACAAGCCCTAGTGTATGGAAAGAAGATTATCATCACTAAGTCAATTATGAGAACAGATCTTCAACTAAAAGATGCTGAAGGTGTTGATTGTCTACCCAATGCTACAATTTTTGAACAACTTACACTGATGGGGTATGAAAAACTTTCTCAGAAGCTTACTTTCTATAAGGCATTCTTTTCCCAACAATAGAAATTCCATATTCACATGATTTTACAATGTCTAAGTGCTAAGACTACTGCATGGAATGAGTTTAGTAGCACTATGGCATATGCAATTATCTGTTTAGCTACAAACCAGAAGTTTAACTTTTCAAAGTACATATTTGAAAGTATGGTGAAGAACTTGGAGAATGTGTCAGGTAAATTCTTGATGTATCCAAGGTTTGTACAAGTGTTTGTGAATCAACAACTTAAAGGGATGCCTACTCACAAGAGAATTTATATTGCACCCTCTCACACTAAGAAATTTTTTAGAAATATGAGAAGGGTTAGAAAAAGGTTTTTCTAGAAGGGACACACCTTTATTTCCTACAATGATGGTACAAGCTCAACAAGAACATGGTGAAGGTTCAACAATGCATACTGATCCCTATCACATACCAACCATTATTCAACCATTAACATCTCAACCTCAAAAGAAACAAAGATCAAGAAGGTCAAAGAGAAAGGATACTGAGGTACCTCAGCCTAGTGGTCCTACAACCAATGTAGCAGATAAGGCTGTCAATGAGGAGATGGATGACAGTTTGGTGAGGGTTGCCACTACTGTTACTAGATTAGATGCAGAGCAGGATATTGGTAACATTAATAAGACCCGATCCAAGGTAACACTTAATGAACCAAGTTCCCCATGAACTAGTTCAGGTAGTGGTCCCAGGCACTAAGAAACCATAGGGGATACAATTGCTTAGACTAGGTCTGAGAATGTATCTAAACTTTCTAATGATCCACTGCTCGCAAGAGGTAACACACTTTAAATTGGTGAGGATAGACTGAAACTTAAGGAATTGATGGAATTTTATACCAAATTACAACAAAGAGTGCTTGACCTGGAGAACACAAAGGCTGCTCAAACTCAGGAGATTACAAGTTTGAAACTGAGAGTTAAGAAGTTAGAGAAGAAATGAGGGTCAAGAATTTACAAGCTCAAAAGATTATACAAGGTTGGTAGATCAGAGTGATTTCCTCTGATGAAGCTAGTTTGGGTGATCAGGAGGATGCATCCAAAACAGGGGAGGAAAATTAATGACATTGATAAAGATGCAAAGATTACATTAGTTGATGAAACTCAAGGGAGGTATGGTGATGATCTAATGTTTGATACATGTGTTCTTGATGATGAAGAAGTGTTTGCAGATTAGGATATGGCTAAAAAATAGATTAATGTGGCTGAAAAGGAAGTTAGTACTGCTGATCCAGTTACTATTGCTGGTGAAGTAGTTACTACTGCCAGTGTTGAGATTAGTATTGCCAAGCCAACTAAAACTATGATTACTGATGATTTGACTCTTGCTCGGACTTTAATAGAGATCAGAAGTGCAAAACCCAAAGTCATAAGGGTTTTGATAGGAGAGTAGAGTAAATCTACAACAAGAACAAGACCTCAACAACTACCATCAAAAGATAAAGGTAAAGCTATCATGGAAGAGCCTGAGAAACCAACAAATAGAAAAGATCAAATTAGGCATGATGAGGAAGTAGCTCAAAGACTTCAAGCTCAAATGCAAGCTGAATTAGAAGAAGAAGATAGGCTTGTAAGACAAAGATAAGAAGAAGCTAACATTGTTTCATAAGATAATGTGCAAGCAATGATAAATGTTGATTATCAAATGGCTTAACAAATGCAATTAGAAGAACAAGAAAAGTTGAGTATTGAAGAGAAGTCCAAGTTGTTTGTACAACTCTAAGAAGCAAGAAAGAAACACTTTGCAGCAATGAGAGCTTAAGAAAAGAGGAACAACCCACCAACTAAAGCTCAAAATAGAAAAACATTGTTTACTTATCTGAAAAACATAGCTGGATACAAGGACAATCAATTGAAGAACAAAAGCTTTGATGATGTTCAGAAGTTATTTGACAAAGCTATAAAGAGGGTAAACACATTTGTAGATATGGATACAGAATTGGTGGAAGGCAGTGAAGTAAGAGCAGAAGGCAGTGAGACAAGAGCAGAAGGAAGTTCTAAGAGAACATGAGAAGAGTTAGAACAAGAGAATGCAAAGAAGAAGAAAGTGGATGATGACAAAGAAACAACAGAGCTTAAAATCTAATAGAAGTCATGCCAAATGAAGAAGAGGTTGCACTTGATGCTATTCCTTTGGCATCTCCAAGCATTGTTGACTGGAAGATTCTTAAAGAAGGGAAGAAAAGCTATTACCAAATAATCAAGGTTGATGAAAGTTCAAAGATGTACTTAGTGTTCAGTCATATGCTTAAAAGTTTTGACAGAGAAGACTTAGAAACTTTGCACAAGTTGGTAAAAGCTAAGTATGGATCAACAAGACCAATGGAGGACTTGGATTTAGTTTTATATGGATATTTTAAGACAATGTTTGAACCACATGTAGAGGATAATGTATGGAAAAATCAATCAGACTACAAAGTATTGGATTGGAAGCTATATGATTCAAGTGGAGTACATTCATTAAGGAAGCAAAATGTGCACATTCATATGTTGGTAGAAAAGAGATATCCTCTTACAGCACCTACAATCACAGATATGTTAAATAGGAAGCTGCAAGCTAATCATTGAAATGAAATGTGTTATCAGCTTCTTAAACTTCTCACAAAACAGCTCAAGAATCAATGAAGTGTTTGGAAGCATCCTCCTGGTGATTATGAAGCTTTGAATGAAACTTGATGATTTTGGAAAAAGAATATCAAGTTTAGGGGAGGATTGTTGGGATTAAAAGTCTTCATAGAGTTACTACTGCTCAGGTTTGTGTTACTACTGCTAGCACAAAGATAATGAAAAATATGCTAAGTAGTTAGTACTACTAGTGTAACTTAGTTACTACTGCTAGTGTAACTTAGTACTGCTAGGGTAACTTAGTACTGCTAGTTTATGTTAGTACTGCTAGAGTAAAGTTAGTACTGCTGGTGAAGATTGAAGAAAATATTCTAAGTAGTTAATGTTGCTTGTACTCAGTTAATGTTGCTGGTGTATAAGTTACTACTGTTGGTATTCAGAGTTAATGCTGCTAGTATAAAGTTATGACTGCTGAAAGATTAAGACTACAGAAAGAGTTTCTACTGTCAGAGAATGGATAAAGATAAAAGAAAGGATAAATATTGATTAAAGATCAAGATTACTTACATGATAAGAATTAGTTATTTATAGAATAGATCATAGAGAATATTCTAAGTCTTAGGAATTTATTATAAATCGGCTAGGACTCCTTGGTGTATAAAAGGAGGTCCTAGGGCATAGAGTTTGATATCTAGAAATCTTTTATTTTGATATTGTTATAGCTTCAAGGTTTTGTAACCCTAATATTAGTTAGAGTATTCGTATTAATATATTGGAGCTTTGTTTGTTAATCTGTGTGTTCATTAGAATTACTGTTCTATTGCATATTCTTCTTATTGATCAAAGATTAGATTCCGCATAATCTTTGATATATTTTACAAAGTTTCTACCATAGTTATGTAGGATTTATCTTGCGTAACTAAACCTTACACAAGCTAAGGAATTCAAGATCTTTTCAAGTGGGATCAACAAGACTATGACGAGTTCTCTACAGCCAAAGCAGTTCTTATGGCCAATATGTCAAGTTATGAATTAGATGTTCTCTCTGAGGTACCATACTCTGAAAACACTCATAATGATATGCTAAATCAAAGTGTTCAAGAGATGCTGTTTTCTGAACAAACTCATCTTGTGAATTATCCAAAGAATAAGATAACCAGTGTTAGCAATATCATTCCTTACTCTCAGTATCTGCCTAAAACACAAAATGCAGCTGTTCAGGATACAAATTCTTCTGCACAACAAGATGCCATGATATTATCTGTGTTTGAACAACTGTTAAATTAAGTAACTAATTGTAACAAGGTCAATAAGGACAATCTAATTGGGAATGAATCCTTATCTGCTGAGCTTGAAAGATACAAAGAACGAGTAAAATTGCTAGAAGAAAGACAAAATATGGATTTAAGTACTAGAGAAAAGCTTATAATAGATGATATAATTCAGGATAAAAATGCGTTATTTGCGGATTTTGAAAAGGAAATTAACTCTCTTAAACAAACTCTTTCTGAACAATTAAAGGAAAAGGAATCATTAACAACAACATTTAATGTTCTCAGAAATGAATCCAAGGAAAAGGAAGTTAAGAATATTGATAAAGAAATTGCTTTTGAAAAGAAAGTTAAAGAACTAGACAATATTGTTTATGAAATGGGTCAATCCGCGCAAACGGTGCATATGCTCACGAAACCATAAGTTTTTTTATGATAATAACCTTAAACAAGCTTTTGGTTTTCAAAATCCTTTCTATCTTAAGAAAGCTCAGCAGATTAGGCCAATGCTTTATGATTGTAGTGTTATTGCTAATGAAACCAATGTGATTTCAAATGCTGATTCGAAAGAGACCTTGATGCTTGAGGAAGGGAGTCGATCTAAAATTATTTTAAAACAAAGTGATCCAATGGTTTTAAAAAAGAAAGTTTTATTCTATAATAAGAATTGTCTGATGAACAAGCTTTCTGGTTACAAACTTCACACCCTAATACTGGCCAATTTGCTTCATCACTTTTCAAAATTAAGGCTCCTCGGGAACTTCCAAAGGTAAGCTTGGTTAATACAAGCCTTAAAAAGATTAAATACCATCTTGGCCAATTTGATATTGTGGTAAAAAAGCGGATTACACCCGATGCTTTAACAGAAGGGGAATGGGGGTTTGAAACACTAAAGCTGTTTTTCTAAAAGAAATAATTCCGTTTTTAAAGACTTTAAAACACATATTTAATGTTTTTGATAAATATCTTTTAAATGAGGTAACGAAAGTACAAACAGGTTTTAACCAGATGAAAGCTGTTGTTCAATAGTATTTTGTAGACAAACAGTGTTTTGAAATTCATAAGAAAGATCTTTTTCTTAGAAATGATCGACTCTTACAAAAAATCATGTCTTAAGATGTTATGATATGTGTGATGAATTATATTGTTGTTTTTGATGATGTGAATGCAGAAATGCAAAATAGTGAATCTTGTGTGAAGTGTGTGGATATTGATGCTGAGCTTTTGAACAAACAAAATGTGTATAATGATCTTTCGAAAAGTTATTCACAAATTGAAAAACATTGCATTTCACTTGAGTTAACAATGCAACTCAATCAAGAAATTTTCAAAAGGATTCATTAATTAATAAAAAAAATACTCTTGAAATTCCAGAATATTTTGAAAACAATAATTTGAAAGCTCGGCTACAAGTTAAAGACACTACAATCTGTAAGTTGAAGGAACATATCAAAATGATGAGAGAAAATGACAAGGAAAAGAAAGTCAAACATGAAATGGATGAAATTGAGACCATAAACATAGAATTGGAGCATAGTGTGGTAAAATTACTCTATGAAAACAAGCATTTAAATAAATAAATTAAGCATTTGAAGAAGATTTACAAAGATCAATTTGATTCGATTAAAAAGACACGTGCTCTCTCTAAAGAACACGGTGACTCTTTGATTGCTCAATTGAACTCTAAATCAATGGAAAATGTAAATTTAAAACATCAACTTCAAGACAAGGTTTTTGTGATTACATCATTGAAAAACGATTTACGAAAATTAAAAGGGAAAGAAATGTTGAAAATGTTGCACAAATACCAATTGCCACCACTGTTGCTCTAGTCATGTTCAAGCTAGACGTAGATCCTTTAGCTCCTAGATTATTGCAAAATAGGGAAGCTCGCATATACTATCTTAAGCATACTCAGGAACAAGTTGACATACTTTGAAGAATAGTCGAACAAACTAAAGCAAAACGGCCTTTAGATAATGTGTTAGACCTTACCTGTAAGCATGCCAAACGAATTCAGGAGTTACTTGTATATGTTCGAGATACGTGTCCTAATGTGATTAAACTTAGTGAGAAAAAGGTTGCTATCACACCTATGAACAATATCAATAAAGTTAGGTTTTCTGAACCTCTCACATCCTCAAGTAACATCAAACAGGTAGAGTCAGCTAAAACATCTGATTCTGACACACCTATATTGTCTTCTACAGGATTGAAGTGTTCTACTAGTACTTGCAGATCACAGCCTACATGCAATAAAAAGAATGATAAGATCTCGCAAAAACCAAGTAGCAATAGGAAGAATAAAGTAGAAGCCCAACCTAGGAAAGTGAATAAAAAGAATCATGTTAAAGAACCTATTTGTGATGAAAATGTTAAGCATACTATGTTAAATGCGAATTCTTGGTTAATTTTTGTTAAATGTAAGCAATGTATGTTTGATGCAAATCATGATGTGTGTTTCCATGAATTTGTGAATGATGTGAATATGCATGCTAAATATAAATCTAAGTCAAAGAAAAACCAAGTGCATAATATTTGGAAACCTACGGGTAAAGTGTTCACTGATGTAGGATATAAGTGGAAACCAACAGGAAGACTTTTCACTATAGTTGGTAACTCGTGCCCTTTAACAAGGTTCACTCCTAAGAAAATAGTGCATCTTAAGGAAACCACTTCTATTTCAGTTGAAACATCAAAAGCAGAAATTAAAGTCTATAGTAGGAGACCCAAACTAGTAAAATCAGTAGGTTCGAGTAAAAAAGCTAAGATTGTACAATCTAAATTTGCTAACAACTCGGAACCTACTCATTTGTGGGGATCCAATGCTACAAATGTTCCATCTTCTTCTTCTCTTGTCAATGACAGGTTGTCCAGATTGTTCTCTGGTATCTGGACTCCGGATGCTCAAAACATATGACAGGGAATCGCTCTTAGCTCACGAACTTCGTTAGCAAATTTCTGGGTATAGTTCGATTCAGAAACAACCAAATTGCAAAGATTATGGGGTATGGTGACTATCAGCTGGGAAACATAATTATCTCAAGGGTATACTATGTTGAGGGGCTTGGACATAACTTGTTTTATGTTGGACAATTTTGCGACGCGGATCTAGTAGTTGCTCTTCAGAAAAACACTTGCTTTATTTGGAATTTAGAAGGTGTTGATCTACTTTCAGGATCTAAAAACACAAATTTGTACATAATTTCTCTTGATGACATGCTAAAGACTTCTACAATATGTCTTCTATCAAAAGCATCAAATACTAAGAGCTGGTTATGGCACCGTCGGTTATCGCATCTCAACTTCGGTACTCTTAACAAGCTAGCTAAAGATGGTCTTGCACGAGGCATTCCAAAACTTAAATTTCAAAAAGATCATCTGTATTTAGCATGTGCATTAGGAAAAAGCAAAAAATCCTCTCATCAACCCAAGGTTAAAGACACTAATCAAGAGAAACTATATATTTTGCATATGGATCTTTGTGGCCCGATGTGTGTGGAGAGTATTAACAAGAAAAAGTATATCTTGGTGATTGTTGATGATTATTCACGATTTACTTGGGTTAGATTTTTGAGATCAAAGGATGAAGCTCCCGATGCTATCATCAAGTGTATCAAAAATATTTAAGTTCGTATGAATGCCATTGTCCGTAATGTTCGAACAGATAATGGAACGGAATTTTTCAATCTGACTCTTCGTGATTTCTATGAAAATGTCAGCATTTTGCATCAAACTTCTGTTGCTCGCACTCCTCAACAGAACGGCGTTGTCGAAAGGAAAAACTGAACTCTTGTGGAAGCTGCTCGCATAATGTTGATATTTTCAAAAGCTCCTCTATTTCTGTGGGCCGAAGCAATCAACACAGCTTTTTATACCTAAAATTATTCCTTGATCCGTCTCCGCTACAAAAAAACTCCTTATGAGCTGATGGACGACAAGAAGCCGGATTTATCATTTCTTCATGTCTTTGGTTCACTCTGTTATCCGACCAATGACAGTGAGGATTTGGGTAAGCTAAATGTAAAGGCTGATATTGTTATTTTTATTGGTTACGCGCCCGCAAAGAAGGCTTTCAGAATCTATAACAGGAGAACCTAGAAAATTATAGAAACTATTCATGTGACATTCGATGAGTTGACAGCAATGGCTTCTGAACAATTCGGTTCAGGACTCGGGCTTCAATTAATGACTCCTGCAACATCCAGTTCAGGACTTGTTACAAACCCTATTCCTCAACAACCTTGTAATCCACCAAATAGAGATGATTAGGATCGTTTGTTTCAACCCATGTTCAATGAATACTTCAATCCTCTAACTATTGTTGTCTCTCCAGTTCCAGTGGCTGTTGCACCTAGAGCTGTTGATATAGCTGATTCATATGTGTCTACGTCAATTGACCAAGATGCTCCATCAACAAGTATCCCATTAGCACAAGATTAAGAACATTCTCCAATTATGTCTCAAGGTTTTGAAGAATCACCAAAAACACCATGTTTTTATGATGATCCACTTCATGAATCTCTTCATAAAGACTTGACTTCTCAAGGATCGTCATCTAATGTGAGACCAACCCACACACCATTTGAACACATTGGTAGATGGACTAAGGATCATCCAATAGCAAATGTGATCGGTGATCCTTCTTGTTCTGTCTCCACAAGAAAGCAACTCAAAACTGACATCATGTGGTCTTACTTTGATGCCTTCCTAACTTCTGTAAAACCAAAGAACTTCAAACAAGCAATGACTGAACCATCTTAGATCGATGTAATGCAAGAAGAAATTCATGAATTTGAAAGGCTACAAGTTTAGGAATTGGTGTCGTGTCTAGATAAAGTCATGTTGATCAAACTTAAATGGATTTATAAGGTTAAGACAAACGAATTTGGTGAGGTACTAAAGAATAAAGCTAGATTAGTTACATAGGGATTCAAGCAAGAGGAGGGAATCGATTTTGAGGAATCATTTGCACCGGTTGCAAGAATAGAGGCCATTTGTATCTTCATAGCAAATGCAGCCAACAAGAATATAACGATTTTCCAAATGGATGTCAAAACGGCTTTCTTAAATGGCGAGCTCAAAGAAGAGGTCTACGTTTCTCAACCAGAAGGATTTGTTGATCAAGACAACTCATCGCATGTGTATAAGCTCAAAAAGGTCATGTACGACATGCTGTCAAGTTTCCTCATTTCACAACATTCTCTAAAGGTGTAATTGATCCAACTCTCTTCATACGGAAAGTAAGAAATGACTTATTACCGGTACAAATTTATGTTGACGATAAAATATTTGCATCCACTAATACTGCTTTGTGTAATGAGTTTGCTAATCTGATGACCACTAAGTTCAAGATGTCAATGATGGGGCAGATGCCATTCTTTTTAGGATTAAAAATTTCTCAAAGTCCCAGAGGCATCTTCCTAAACCAGTCAAAATATGCTTATGAAATTATTAAAAAAATATGGTTTGCTGACTAGTGATTCTGTAGACACACCTGTGGTAGAAAAGAATAAACTGGATGAAGATCTACAGGAGACACCAGTTGATGCCACACTTTACCGTGGCATGATTGGATCCCTCATGTATCTGACATCCTGAAGACCCGACCTTATTTATGCAGTCTACTTATGAGCCCGATATCAGGCAAAACCTACCGAAAAGCACTTAAATGCGGTTAAGCGGATATTTTGATACCTAAAGGGAACCATTAACATGGGTCTCTGGTACTCAAAGGACATCGGTATGTCTCTAACAGCATATTCAGACGCAGATCACGCGGGGTGTCAGGACACTAGACGCAGTACATTTGGAAGCGCTTAATTCTTAGGTGATAAACTTGTTAGCTGGTCTTCCAAGAAGCAATAGAGCAGAGCGATATCGAGTATAGAGGCTGAATATATTGCCTTATCTGGGTGTTGTGCTCAAATCTTATAGATGCGTTTACAGCTAACAGATTATGGCTTTCAATTCAATAAGATTCCTCTGTACTGCGACAACAAAAGTGCAATTGCTCTATGCTGCAACAACGTTCAACACTCAAGAGCAAAGCACATCGATGTACGCTACCATTTTATAAAGGAGCAGGTGGAGAATGGAATAGTGGAACTTTACTTTGTTCGGACGGAATATCAACTGGCTGACATCTTTACCAAACCCTTGCCAAGAGAAAGATTCAATTTCTTGATCGAAAAGCTCGGTATGAGAAGCATGTCTCCGGAAACGCTAAAACGTCTGACAGAGGAAGAGGACGAGTAAAGGTGGTTACTCGCGGTATATCCTGTATCATATGTACATAAGAAAACATAAAAACACAAAAATATTTTTCTTTTATATAAATTTTTCAAAAAGAAAATAAAAAATTAAAAAATCAGAAAAATATAAAAATATGTATCTCTGGCATGTCTTCTGAAAATCGATAACATTTACGGCCTTAAAAATGTCATTTAATAATGATACGAGGCTGTAAATGAAGTTCGAGCAGAAGTTTAAAAAGCTTTTAAAACATGCCAAAATGGCTTTCTATTATTTTCGATATCAACCCGGTCATCATTTTATAGGCAAGTATTTCAAAAAGAAAACTTGATCTCACAACGGGAAATTTATTTTTCTCGGGAATGAATTACCTCATATTCATTTAAAGGCTTGTGCTTACTTTGCAGCACAACCCGTGCTTCCTTTATACCATAAGTGTACGTGTCAGTGCGCTTATGCGCTAAAATAAGAGAAATCTTATTTTTATGGTGTTGATTTTTGAAACAAAATAATAATACAGTCTTTTCATCAAAAAATCATTTTCAATGACATTCAACAACTTAAACAAATGACTACAGCTCTTTAAATAGAAAACATGTCATTATTTGAGGGGGGGACATGTCAAATATCTTCTTCATAAAATCAGTTTGTGATAAATGGAAAAAGGTTTTTAACAATAATGGGTTAACAATTAAAGGGGAGTTAATTAAGTTTAACTTATGTGTGTCTTATATGTTACGTGTTTATGCCTTTAGGGACTTAATTGCAAAAATAAGTATATAATCAATGTAGTGTAAACTTTAGGGACTAATTGTGCCATTAGTTAAACTATATCATGCCTTAGAAATCTTATTAAGGAAATATGCCAAGGATATAAGAGTAGGGGGCATTTGTGCCAAAACTCAAATGTTTTAAACTACAAACACCCTCACCCCTGTTTTATTTTCCATTAACACAAACACAAACACTTTTCAAAAACCCTCTCCTCCATTGATACTCGTCCCTACCTTCAACTCCATCAAATTCATCCGTTTCAAGCTAAAGGTATAACTAAATAAGCGTTCTCTATGCCCTAAACATCATCTTCTTTAAAGGAATTAGTGTGAATCGCATTTTGAATCTCGAAAACCCTAGAAATTGATCTAGGGTTCTTCGAAATCAAAAGTGGGTGAAACCCTTAATTGGTTTGGGGGTTTTGTTCGTCTTGGAGTGTACATCACTCGTATAAAACAGTTTTACATAAAGTTAACTCATGAATGTGTTAGGCTTGATTTTGTGTGCCAAAATTTAGGAAAAAAGGGAAGAACAAGAAAATGTTAGTGGGTTTATGTGTAGAAAGTGTTAGACTACAACCTCGAACGCATTAGAGCTAGAAAATCCATTGCTTGATCATAAACCTTGTGTGTTTGTGTAATTAATGTGCTTCTTGATCATTTTGACCATCTGTATCAATTTTTGTGGTTAACTTGTGTTATGAAAGGATCATGTGTTGTTTGTGTCTGCTTTTGATCATGTTTGATGTGTTATAAATGCTTAAGATTGAAGTTTGTGATAGTGTAAAATTTATATTAACCGATTTATACGTACCTTCGTTTTGAACTAACCGATTTATACATCGTGTTTACTCTAAACGATGTATACGCATAAAATTTGCACTAACCGATTTATACACTATGTTATAACTAAGCGATTTATACATCTGTTGTACTAACCGATTTATACATCAGTAGTACTAACCGATTTATACATTGGTTCATCCTAACCGATTTATACATCTGGTTCTACTAACCGATTTATACGTCCGATAATACCAACCGATTTATACGCTTCTCTTATAACTAAGCGATTTATACATTGGTTATATAACTAGGCAATTTATACGCGAAACATATAACAAGGCGATTTATACACACCCTATAACTAGGCGATTTATACACTTTCCTTAGCCGAATTATACCAAATTTTACTCTAAGCGATTTATACCTATTATATAACACCCCGTGTTTTTCAGGTCATATTTCAACCTCATGAATTCTAATTTCTTACTAGTTGAAACATCTATTGTGTTTAGGTCCATTTGAAACATATTAGTTAAAACTGCGTGAGCTCAAAATTCGACGTATAGCTAGAAACATAACTTAAACCTAATAAGACCTTACTCAATCCTTTTATGCTCGCCATTTAATTCACTTCCGCGTCATGGATTTATATGGTCGCGCTCATTCAAATCAAACAAAGTAAACATTTTCTAAAAACAAACCACACAAAATTTAACTCTTTTAAATTAAGGAGACAAGTAAGAGCCAAAAAAAATAAATAAATAAAAACCAAGTATTCCTATAAACTAGTATATGTGCCGATATGTTTCCATACATATATAAATTCACAATTTAGCCTTAATATGAAGCCCAAGATGATGAAACAAGATTATAAACCTGTTATGAAACTTATTAGATAAACACAAGAATTGATAAAGCCTTTTATGCATCCTTTTACACAACATGATAAAGTCCATAAACTCCTTTATAACACCCACAAACTCACGTGAACCCTAAGCTGACATTCACATTGGTTTTGCCTCCAAGGTATATACACTATTCACCTTTATTTTTACTATGCATTGACCTTGTGTATACCCAAAGATCCCTTGCCATATCTGGGATTACAAAAGAACGTGACACCTTTGAAATACTATGCCTTCCTTCTCAATGGAGCATAAAAAGCCATGCATGCCTCTCTAAGAACACAGAAACAACACAAATCTAATGATCATCATACACTCATCACTTTGTTTTTCTTCCCCTAGTGCTCTTTCTTCTGCTATCGACATATACACACAACCCTAATATTAAGAAACCCTAATTAGGTTTCTTTGAGGTTCATTCTCC
>BQNB010155873.1:0-15339 GCA_026074375.1 Tanacetum coccineum
ATCGTCGCTATGTGGTATCGAACAAGCCATTTAAAAAAGATAATGAAAGTGTATAAAATGTATGTGTTTTGTGATTAAAAATGGTATAAAAAGTGATATTTTATAGTGAATGGAGGATTGTTTTTTTAATAAAAATATAAAAGAAAGAGTTAATTTTTTTTAATACGAAATCTTCCTCCAATTGTAAGGTCATGCAGAAGACCCTAACTTTGCAAAGGTTGGGGTGACCAGGTCCCTTTTATTGCCACATGGGACGACCGACCGCAAAAGGTCGTCCCATTACGTTTAGCTTAAATGACCTGTTATTAAGATTGTTTACTTGAATTTGGTTTTTCGGGTTTTAAACAAATCAAACTAAATTCTAATTTGGTGTATGGTTTGATTTTGTTCGTTTTATAATTGTTTTTGTTTGGTTTCGATTTTTGATTTAAAAAGTTTTTAAATCGATGAACCTGAACCATATAACCCACAAACCTGAAAACCAAACCGATGAACACGCCTACTTTAAATTTTCGTCTTTATTCACAAGCACTCGCCTAGCATATTACTCGTAGTATAATGCACTTCCTTCGTTCCAAAATTATTGTCCCCCGGAAAAAACACACAGTTAAAAAAATGAATTTATTATTGCTTTTTCTTTCTTACTTTTAGCAGAATGACAGTTTTGCCCTTATTTAATTAATTAAAGTCTTATTTAAAGTTTTTAATAATCATTTCAAACAAGGTATATAGTAAATTAAATCAAAATTTTCTATCTATTTTTAGTAGTGCACAATTAAATTTAAAGATTTCAAAAAAGAAATGTGGAAACTAAAGGGGGGGAGGGAGCTGAATAGTTTACAGGTTCGTTTTGCGTTTTAAAAGTTTGCTTTCAAAATACTTAGATTCGAGTAGTATGTTCAACCAATCAACAATATGAATCAACAAAGTAAATATCTAAACTAATGCTAAACAACAATCACAACAATATAAAGAGATGAGAGAATGAACAATCAAATCAAGACGCCAAGATTTATAGTGGTTCGGCTACGATGCTCTTCTTCGCCCTACTCCACTCCCCGAGTATCCTACTCGAGATTTCACTATGTCAACAAGCTCCCTTCAGGCGAAGAAAACCGTTTACACATCGTGTAACATTTCTCATTTTCAGGTTATTTTCAACTTTAATAAATTCCATTATTTATTTTTAGAGTTTTACGCGTTCGCTTTTAATTATTATCTTATAGTTAAATCGCGTAAACTAAAAATCAATGATCAATGTAAACGGACACCAAACAAATTAAAGTTTACATCAAGCAAGTGTTATATGATTATTAGGAGTATAATTTATAACTTTTCATAATTTATTTTTGTTGGTTACGTAAAACGCTTACGTTTCGCAATAAATTACTTTCGGTCGTACCCGGAAGCACCTTTACCCATCTACACTTAAACAAATACCCACGTTTATACCCAATACTCAAAATTTAATTATTTTTCTCACTTATACCATCTTAGAACCGGATATGAGGCAATTACACAAGAAATAATTACAACACTTTCACTAAATCTCTTTTTACAACTTGTAAACCTTACATCTTTGTACCTTGGACCATGTTCCTAGTAATTGGCATGTCAAGTGTACTCTCCCCCCTCCTTGTGCCGTGGGTTTTGCCTAGGGAGGAGGAGAGCACTTTGCTCATGTACCCTAAACCATTTTCCAAGCTCATGGTTTCATTAAGTGGTTTATGGATTTGCTTATGCTATAAAAGGAAAGACCTAGGTTCATATTTCCACTCTTATACTTCCATACAAGCAAAATCAACCAAGAACTCTCTCTTTTTGAGCTTAAAACCCACGGCACACCTTAAACAATTAGGGTTTCATTTTTATTTTGCATCCAAGGTATTCCAAGCATTCAAGTGTTCAATCTAAGGTTACCTAAGACTACTCAAGGTGTTGGGAAGCTTGGATTCGGGTTTAACAAGGATTTATCAAGAAAACATATTTAGGGTTTTCTTGATTAGGGTTTTGGTTTTGAAGGCTTGATTGGGGTTTACATCTTGTGTTCATCATCCTACTTGATTCCTATAAGGTCTATTTAAAGTTTTCAATACTCGTTTATTTATTTTCTATTGTATTCATATTTGTTGCATTAGTTAATCACCACCTAGTTTTATTTTAAAGTTATTCAAAGTATTTGATGATTTCATATGGACAAAGGACATGGACAATTAGTGGACTAAATACATGTGAAATATACGGTACAACACTTGGTAAAGTAATGGTGCAAGGTTCTTAAATAAAATGATTGTAAACTAACTTGTAAATTGAAAACCCTAATTTTTATTAAATACCTACTGTTGGAATTCGAAATATAAACCTTATGTTTTATATTTTATAAAAATAGTGCTCTTTATAAGGATCGTGAGCATGTAAGGAACTCGAAAAACGGAATTATAACGAATAAGTTACGTAATTTACAAGTTATATATAATTAACTTTATAAAAATAAATTATTAATCTGTGATGAACAGTAAAAGTTACTGTTCATCAGGGGTATAAATTGTATAAATAAAATATTTTGATAAATTCCTTTAATACGAACCCACGGACATAAAGAACTCGAAAAACGGAATTATAACGAACAAGTTACGTAGTTTACAAGATATATATAATCTTAATCTATAAAAATATTTTTTATACTGTTTATGACTAGTAAATGCTACTGTTTCATCAGTGGTTTAAATTTTATAAATATAATATTTTGATAAATTTTCTTAATACTAATCCAAGACATCAGGGATCTCGAGAAACGAGCCTATAACGAACAATTAAGATTAAACAAGTTACACATATTTTAATTTATTAAAAGTTTTTATCTAAACAGTAAAAGTTACTGTTCATCAGTGGGTTAAACTTTATAAATATGATATTTTGATAAATCATTTTAATACGGAGACGTGGACATAAGAAACGTATAAAACGGAGTCGAAACGATAAAGATATGAGGTTTTAAAACTCGCGCGCATTACTTTTATTTTTATACAATCTTTTATAAAACAATTAATTTAATAATAAAATATCATTATTAAATCATACATTTTTACAAACCTTGCATTTGTAAACGAAAATAATATTTTCTTACGGATACAAGTACATACACTTTTATTTAACAAAGTACGAGTTAATTATTGTTTTAACTTTTAATTAATTAATAAAAACTATTAGGTGGTGGTGTAGCTATGCAACATGTGATGTTTTTTATGTATATAAAAACATTATACGGCATACGGCCTATCATTATTAGTTGCATTCAAATGCCGAGCGATTCACTTACTTGATTTAGATAATCAATCATTCCTTTACGTGAGTTCATAGCCCCCTTTCTATACAACTATATTGGTTTTACAACTTGGGTGAGAAACATGCATTGTTTTACATTTGGACGCAAGTACTCTTTTAAACATATTACGAGTTGGCCTAAGTAGCTAAACCCACTATTGCCCACTATCATGAACTGTCAATTGCTAGTTAGGGAGCGCGAATGTTATGAATAGATCTATTTGGGATTGACATCCCCGTTCGGGTGAGTAGCGCTCACCAGTTTCGACAGTACTGAAACAACAAACGTATACGTGTCGGAACAATTTGGATGTTGCGGGTTGAACATCTACATGGGCACATTTTTGTGTATTAAATTGCATACATATATGTCGAACTTAGGTGTCATGAGCTTAGCGCACTTCGTAATTACTTTTAAGATATTGTATGTGTTACATGTCTTACATTGGTAATCTTGCGGTCCTACTTTATACATTTACTAAACCTGTGAATTCACCATCTTTTTGTTGACGTTTTAAAGCATGTTTTTCTCAGGTCAATAAGGTACGAGAAACAAAGATACATTGGTGGTCATCATTTTGGAGTCATTACTATAAAGATTTGGATGCATTACATTTTGGGAATATTTGTTATGTCTTAAAATCTTTACTTTTCATGGATGAACTATTTAAGCTTCGGCTATTGTAACAAACAAGTCTATTTGACCCAATGTATCAATTTTAAATGACTCATATAGAGGTCGTTCTCTTATCTCGTGTTGTTGATCTATGAAGTAACATTCCCCAACCCATATTCCGCTGTGACCCATTTTGGGGGTGTTACAGATTGGCATCAAGAGCCTAGGTTATAGAGAACCAGGTCAAATGTTTCTTTTTTTACTTGGACTATAACTATTTTTAAACATTGCAGCATACAAAAGTTTTTCACGGGACACATACACTATTGAGTTGCATTAGTTGGTTATGCTATATGCTTTTATGACATGTATACATGTTTATATTATACTACATATATAATATATTGGTCTTATATAATATACTTATATAAGTTTATTTATCTTCCTGCAGTCATGTCTTCTGCATCATCTGCTGTCACCTACACCTCTGTGTACACTGATTCCAAGCCAGGCATAGTCTTCTGGGGAGCCGACGAGGAGGTATCTGATGGAGGTACGCCACGAGTCATTGTATACGGATATGATGGACTTACCATGCAGCCAGTAGCCCCACCATCTCCTGATTACATGCCCAGACCTAAGCACCCACCATCTCCTAATTATGTGCCCGGTCCTGAGCACCCACCATCACCCATTGAGATACCATTTGTACCCGAGCCTGAGTACCCCGAGTACTTAGTACCTTTAAAGAATGAGGCACTCATAGAGGACCAACCCCTACCTGCTGATGCTTCACCTGTAGCCCTATCACCAGGCTATGTACCTGATTCCTATCTGGAGGAGGATCTGGAGGAGGACTCCGAGGAGGAGCATGCTGATTACCCTACTGATGGAGGAGATGGAGATAATGAGCCATCCGATGATGACAGTGATGATGATGATGCTGATGATGATGAGGAGGAGCCTTTCGAGGACAAGGAGGATGATGAGGAGGAGGAGGAGGAGCACCTAGCTCTGGCCGACTCTTCTGCTATACCTATGGTTGACCCTGTTCCCTCGGGATACAGAGGCGTTTGAGACTGATAAGTCTGCACCTACACCTAGACTACCTTAGATCAGGATCCCCTTTGCCCAGACACGTCTTCGTAGGGCACGGAAGTCTGTCAGACCTGAGTCACCGATGTCAGCATCCATGGAGGCATGCATTGCTAAACATGCCGCCACACCTACACCACCACTACCTGTTGTATCTTCACCATTACCCCTACCATCACCACTCACTTCTAGCCCTACTGATACAGGAGCACCATTAGGCTATAGGGCAGCCGAGATTCGGATAAGAGCTTCAGATGCATCACCACAGTTATCACTTCCACCTACTTCCCCCAGGACTGATATTCCCTAAGCTGAGATGCCGCCTTAGAAGAGAGCTTGTCTTACTACTCCCGCTCCTGGATACGAGATCGGGGAGAGTTTGGCAGTTGGTTTCGTGAGACAGCCAGGGCCTACTCCAGCGGTTGACACTTGGGATGAGATTGTTGAGGCCATAATGGAGATAGCACCAACCACCTTGGAGGGGGTCGACCAGAGAGTGACAGAGCTTGATACTACTGTTAGGTAGAGGACTGAGGAGTTCGAGATACGATTTGAGGAGGCACATGATGACCGGGCTTACTTGGGAGCCCTAGTCAACACACTATACAGAGATAGACTACAACACCGATACTAAGCCATACTTCATTAGTACTGCTCTTAGAACCATGTTCTTTTTAGCATATGGGTGAGTCTTTTTAGCAAAGTTTTAATGATTCACCCTTTGAGCATTGTTCCAAACAGGTTTTACCATCATTTGATTTTGAAACTGTTTTTGATGGTAATTGCAATCAACCTGTAATGATTAAAGCTTTCACACACATAATAGACCTTATTAAACATCTCAAAATTGCTTCCTAGTTTTTGAGACATCATATTGTTCTAATTTCTTTGATTGCCTCTTGTACTATGAGTGTTTTGCCTATGTTTGCCTCAACTTGTTAACATTTTCCTATCAGTTTTTTCAATGTTGTTATAGATTTGCAAACTTTGCTTAACATACTTGCATAACTGTTTTTCCTTTTTCAATTTTAGGCTGAGACACATCTTCTTCCTCATCATCTACACCCATTCTTCAATACTTGGGGCATCATCACACTTCCTAACTACATTAGGCCTCTTCTTCAAATAGACTAGCTTACATTCTCAACTACAGGCTCATTAACAAAACTCATCTAACACCAGTAAAAGAACAAGTCAGTGTTGAAAGGTATAAAAATTTCTTGTGTAGGGAGGTGAAAACTGCATTATAATTTTTCATAAGCCTAACCTTCATGCACTTGTCAACTATCTGACACTCTATGAGCTTGTTTAAACTTTTAGATGCATGTTCAAATTTATCTACATTAAGTTGAATGCCATCTTTTTCTTTTTTAACTATTTCAAGCTTCTACCTAAGCTCTCAAATAGTTATTTCTTCTATATGAATTTCAAATTTTAAGCCCTTAATATCTTGTAAATAAATAGACTCATTTGCTTTATAAAATTCAAGTTTTTCTTCCACTGACTCTAAACATGTCTTATAACCTAGAACCATTAACTCAGATTTCTTTAAATCTTTTAATAGTTGATCATTTTGAGATTTAAGAAGTTCAACAGTTTCCAAACAAGATTTTGAACAAATAGAATCATTGGATACCTATGAGTCAGGACTTGAAGATGAGAAAGCCATGAGTGCATAATTAGGCCCTTCCTCTGCCTGATCACTCCAGTCATATCCACCAAGATCATCACATGACACCAAAGCTGTGGAAGTAGATGTTTCCACAGGCACACTCCTTCTTGAGCTTTTCTTGTTCTTGTTGTCTTGATTTCTTGGAGCTCTGCACTCTCTAGCAAAATGTCCCCTCTTGTGGCAGTTGTAGCACTCCACTTTAGACTTATCAAAACCAATAGTCTCATTGCCATTAATAGTAAACTTCCTTCCTGTATTTTTCAAAAACATTCTTGCCCTCATAGTTAACATGGCCATTTGCCATCTCAAATCCATCTCTTTCATGTCATTTAGATGGATTTGTTGCAAGTCCTCATGTACAAGTTGAGGACTATTTGGTTGACTAGCAAAGAATGCACAAATAACGGCATCACTCAAGTTATCAATATTTGTAGAGTTAGTAACATTAACTTGAGTGCTAGCAGTAGAAACTTCATGAGCTATCATTAGTGCTGCTAGTGTTGTTATTTGAAGAGGACACAAAAGCCATGTTCTGTGTGCTTGAACTTGAGCTAGACATCCCTTTAACTTCTGGTTCATACACCTTGAGGTTGTTGTAGAGATCATCCATGCTCATTGTATCCAAATCAGCTTTATTCCTCCACACAACAGCATGTGTGTTCCACTCAGGTGACAAACTTATTAATAACTTTTGATTAATATCTTATTGTGAAAGCTTTTCATCCAAAAGTTCCAACTGACTCACAAGCTTTTGGAGCCTATCAAAAGTTTGATCAAGCATCTCTGAGCTTGGAGCAGTGAAGTTTTCATATTGCTGCTTTAAGATATTCCTTTGAGTCTTTCTTGTAGCTGCATTCCCACCAAATCTCTTTTCAACAGCTTCCAGCAACTTATTAGCATCCTTTATAGAGTTAAACTTTAACTGATGTTCATTGGGAATGCCCGTCATTAAAGACTTCTAATCCCCCTCCCCCCAGCCCTCTTTCACCTCTAATCTTTCTAGTCCCCCCCCTTGTTTGTTTTTCTCTCAGCAGTTGTAATAGACATCTCTATCATAACTCCTTCCATAATTTTTGTTTTTGGCAAGGTTGCACCATTCTCCATGACTTCCCACAGTGCATAGTCTATCATATGGATATATAGTTCAATCCTCATCCACCATATCTTATATTCACCAGGTTTGAGCATGGGAACTTTGGATGCAACCACAATGTGTGCGGAATCTTAATCCATATCTCTTAGCAAAAATAAGTTCTTCTTATTCAAAGCTTCTCAACAAGCTCTGATACCACTTGTTGATCTCACTTCAATAGATCGAATTCCTTAAGCTTGTTTAAGGTTTAGTTATATTAGATAAATCTAACACAACTATAGTAGAAACTGTGTTTGAATGTATTAAAGATTATGCGGAATCTAATCTTTAATATTCAGAAGAATTATCAATGAAACAATAATTCAATAATTCAACAAATAAGCTCCAATATTATTAATGATAATATATACGAACATTCCTCAAATAGTTGTAAAAAAAATTTTTTTAGGTTTACAAAGATAACCTATGAAGCTTTCAAAAGATAGTGATACAAAGATAAAATAGGTGGAAGGGACTGCTAGAGGCCCGTAGGGGGGGGGAGCCGGCGGCACCGGTAGGTCGCGTGGAGTGTACACCAATGGCGTCCCTAGTCTGGCTTTTAACAATGACTTTCCGTAAGATTGGCTCTATGAATACTAGAGTCCTAGAAGCTCTCGGGCCTTATAGCGAGGTCTGATAATGATACGTGATAATATAGCATTTCAGATACTAGTGTCTTCTAGCGTACTAGTTATGTCCGTAGGTACAAACAGTACCACTGATTAACCTCATCAACATTAACTTATCTCTGAGCAGTCTTAACCTTGAGCAGTACTGACATTCACTAGCAGTAGTAACTTTGTACTGGCAGTAGTAAACACTTAACATATTTTCACTACCAGTACTAATATTCACTAGCAGTAGTAACTTTGTGCTAGCAGTAGTAAACACTTAGCATATTTTCATTGAAGTTCATGAGCAACACTAAATTCAGCTAATCAACATTAACAAAAACATGAGCAGCAGTAATTCTAACAGCATCAAGAAGACTTTTAATCCCAACAGAAACAGTGTCCAATTTATAACGGATTGGAGTTTGCAAAACCCAAATGTAAGCTAATTTAATATTAACACGCGAAAGCCGATCCCAAGTCAAGAAAAAAAGACAATTATGTTTGGGCTAAACGTGATGAATACCTTCTATGTCATGAACGCTCACTTTGTATTAGCTTGTAAACTACAAGTATAAACTTAACATTTGGCTTTGTAACTTTTTAAGGTTAAATATTATTAGTTCTGCTTATATGTTAAACTTTACTAGCATTCACGTATGGAGGTTGTGCTTGCATGTTTAAAAAATTATCCTTATTTACACGAGAAAAACTTCCAAATACATTCATCAAAAAAAGGTTCCGTACATACGTTCGGTGGCAACGCGAAAAAACTTGTCTATGTGTCGTGAGCGTTATGGTTGTATACAAGCGTTCCGTGACAACGCGCATATGAAAATCTTCTTTAAAACTCTTGCATCAAATATGTATCTGGTTGATATATGTAGATAAACCTTGGATTGATGCCATGGCTTGACACGACCGTACCAAATCTATTCCTCTTTTGCTCTGCTCTTTTTGCTGCAAAAGTGTTTTCTTCTTTTCTCCAAGAGTTGAACAGATAGTTTAGACTTCACTTCAATAGTTAACTCTTCTTGTTCCTCTTGTTACAGCCTTTGAGCCAACTCATAATCTGTCTCAACCTTATCCTGAATATCATTCCATTGTGCAATTAAGGTAGCATTAGCTTCTTCTTTCTCTCTTGCAATCCTATCTTCCTCATCAAATTGAGCTTGTAGCCTTATAGCTTCTTATTTATCAAAGAGGACTTGATCTTTCTTCTTCAACTTCAAAGGTTCTTCTACCATTATACTTTTTCCCTTATCCTTTGAAGAAATTATTGGTGTAGGTGCTTGCTCTTGTTCTTGAATGACAATCCCTTTAGCCTTGGGTCTTGTGCTAGCAGTTGTAATAGTTGTAGCAGCAGTTGTTGTTGTTGTAGCAGCACTATCCTTAGGTTTTACACTTCTCAATGCTGCAAGTGCTTAAGACAAAGTGACTTCATCAACACTTAAGTCCACATCTTTAGGAGCAACTTTAGTTTCAACAACTTTTCCACTTTGCTCTTCTTTCTTACCAGCTGAAGCATCCACATTTTCATCAATCACCTCATCACCATCAAGATCATGCACTCCAAACATATCAGGATCAATATTAAAATGAGTACTAGCCAAGGTAATGTCTTTATTTTCATCAATGTCATGAATTTTCCTCCTTTGTTTGGATGCATCCTCTTGATCACCCAAACTAGCTTCATCATCTGAGGAAACAATTCTAGCAGACAGACCAACCTTGTATAACCTTTTAAGCCCATGAGTTCTTGACTTTTTCCTCCTCTCTAGCTTCTTGACTCTCTTTTTCAGAGTTGTAATCTCCTGTGCTTGAGCAGTCTTTGTGTTCTCCAGGTCAAGAACTCTTTCTTGAAATTTGGTACAAAATTCCATCAATTCCTTAAGTTGAATACTATCCTCACCACTAAGCAGTGGATCATTAGAATGTTTAGATACATTCTCAGACCTAGTCTGAGCAATGGTATCCCCCATGGTGTCTTGGCGCCTAGGACCACCACCTGAACTAGTTCCTAGGGAACTTGGTTCATTAGGTGTTTCCTTGTATTGGGTCTTAGCTATGTTACCCATGTCCTGCTCTACATCTAAGTTAGTAGCAGTAGTGGCAGCCCTTTCCAAACTCTCATCCCTCTCCTCATAGACAGCCTCATCTGCTACAGGTGTTATAGGAACACTAGATTGAGGTATCTCAATGTCCTTTCTCTTTGTCCTCATTGGCTTTTGTTTCTTCTGGGGTTTAGATGATGATGGTTGAGTAATGGTGGGTGTGTGTTGGGGATCAGTGGGATTAGCTGAACCTTCACCTATTTTTTCTTGAGCATGAGCCATCATGGTTAGAAATAAAGGTGTTATATTTCCAGAGAATCTTTTCCCAACCCTTTTCATATTCCTAAAAACCTTCTTTGTGTGAGAGGGTATGACATAAATTTCATCATGGGTAGACATATCACCAACTTGTTGATCCAGAAAGACTTGTACAAACCTTGGATACATTAGAAATTTATTCTCATTATTCAGGTTCTTCACCATACTTTCAAAGATGTACTTTCAAAAGTTGAACTTTTGGTTTGTGGCTAAGCAGATTATTGCAGAGGCCATAGTGCTACTAAATTCGTTCCATGCAGTAGTCTTAGCACTTAGGCATTGCAGAATAGTATGAATCAAAAACTTCCATTGAGGAGAAAAGAAAGCCTTATAAAATGTAAGCATCTGAGAAAGTTTTTCATACCCCATTCTTGTCAGTTCTTCAAAAATTGTAGCATTGGGTAGACAACCAATTCCTTCAGCGTCTTCCAGTTGAAGATCTCTTCTTATACTTGCTTCAGTGATGATCACCTTCTTCTTATCCACTAGGGCTTGTAACTGTTCTTCCCCATTGACAGTTTTTACCTTGGCAGTAGCCCAGAATTGCTCAATGCACAAAGTATAGATTGTAGGATTGACTGTTAGTGCGTATTTGATAGGGTTTGCATTCAGAAAGTCCACTATCTGCTCAAATCCTTCACATTCAGTAGGTTTCTCCAAAATTGAGTTAGGGTTTGTGATTAGAGAGTATATCAAAGATTGAAATCGATTAAGTGATTGAATGAAACCCTGAATCGAAGTATTTTTGAAATCAGACTCAACATCATTAACTTGCACTAGTAGTACTAAGTTATGCCTAACAGCATTAACTAACCTAGCAGTAGTAAGTTTATGCCTAGCAGCATTAACTAACCCAGCAGTAGTAACTCGGTAGTAGTAAGTTATGCCTAGCAGCATTAACTTAACCAGCAATAGTAAGTTTATGACTAGAGCATTAACTTAACCAGCAGTAGTAAGTTTATTCCTAGCAGCATTAACTTTCTCCATCAGCATTAAGTTTATGCCTGGCAACATTAACTTTGAGTCACCAATATTAACTTTAATTTCGTTCCAAAAAGCATTTCCATCATCAAATTAACATTTTAGCTCACAAACACTCTTTGCCTGTTTTTGTTTTCTCTCAATTCTTTTTGCTCACATTTCTCTCTTTCTGTTTTTACTTAGCTCTCTTTTTGTTTTTCAACTCACCACATCTCTCAATTTTTTTCTCACTGTATCACTCAATCTGTTTTTATTTCACACATCTCTCTTTCTAATTTTCAACTCATAATTTCTCTCAATTTTTTTACTCACTGAATCACTCTGTCTGTTTTTATTACACACATCTCTCTCAATTCTCACAGTATTAATTATACCATCAGTAGTAAGTATAACTAACAGTATTAACTCAGCAGTATTAAGTATAACTAGCAGCACTAATTATACTTAATAGCATAAACTTTTAAGTTAAGAGCACTTACTCCAAAATCATCCTTGGCAGCTTTTCCATTCCATTCCAAACATCCTTCCCTTAATCAAGACTTCAGAGATTAAGCATTCCAATACTAGCAATCAGATATTGAAATTTACTTACATCAAATGCTTTTGTATGCAAATCTACAACATTCTTGTCAGTATGAATCTTGATCATTTGAATTAGCTTCTTTTCAGTGGAATCTTTGATAAAGTGATGTCTAATCTTAATGTGCTTTGTTTTTTAATGAAATACAAGGTTCTTAACTATGCATATAGTACTTTTATTGCCAATATAGATCTTTGTGTGCATAATGTTATACCCATAATCAAGCAATTGATTTTAAATCCAAAGCACTTGGCCACAACAACTTAAAGCAGCTACATACTCAGCCTTTGTTGTGGAATTAGCAACCACAACCTGCTTCTTGCACTGCCATGAAATCAATCTACACCCAAGGAATTGACAACCTCTTATTGTGGACATCCTATCTAAGTTTGCTCTAGCATAATCACTATCAGTGTATGCTACCAAATCAAAAGGTGAATCTTTTAGATACAAAAGGCCCAATTTAGGTTGACCTTTTCAGTATCTAAAAATTCTTTTCACAACATGAAGATGTGACACTTTTTGGTTGACTTGGTATTTTGCACAAGCACACACTATAAACATAATATTAGGTCTTGAAGAAATAAGATACATCAATAAACCAATCATTGATCTATATAAATAAACATCCACTTATTCACCATCTTCATCCTTGAGAAAAGGCTTTTGAGTTTCCATAGATGTGCTTGCTGTCCTGACATCAGTAAAACCAAATTTCTTCAAAATCTCAGTCACATACTTGTCTTGACTGATAAATATCCCGTCCTCCTTCTGCTTTTCTTGTAGTCCTAAGAAGAATGTAAGTTCACCCATAAAACTCATCTGAAACTTCTTATGCATCATCTTCTCAAACTCAGTGCATAATAATTTCTTTGTAGAGCCAAAAATGATATCATTAACATACACTTAAACTAACAAAATATCACCTTTATCCCATTTGATAAACAAAGTCTTGTCAATTGTTCCTCTTTGAAACCTATTATCCAACAGATATATTGACAAGGTTTTATACCATGCTCTAGGAGCTTGATGTGATTCATAAAGTGCATTTTCTACTTTGTATACTCTGTTAGGGAAGTCTAGATCTTCAAATCCTGATGGTTGACAAACATAGACTTCCTTTTCAATCTTACCATAAAGAAAAGCATTCTTGACATCCATATGGTACACCACAAAGTCTTTAAATGAGGCATAGGCTAAGAATATCCTAACTGCTTCAATTCTTACAACAGGGGAAAAGACTTCATCATAGTCAATCCCTTCTTCTTGTGTGTACCCTTAAGCAACGAATCTTGCTTTGTTTATAATCAGAATTCCTCTTTTATCCTTTTTATTCCTGAATACCCACTTAGTACCAATATCTCTTTTTCCATTAAGTAAATCTACCAAAGTCCAAACTTCTTGTAAGTTGAATTGGAAAAGCTCTTCCTGTATAGCCTCTATCCAGCTTGGATCCTTCAATGCATGAATTACCTTTTTGGGTTTTTCTTTTCATAAAAAGCAAGCTAACAAATAGTTTTGAAAGTCGTTATGATTTGTTCTTTGCTGGACTCAACTAAAGAAACCATGTTCTTCTAAATTCTTTATCATTCTTCTTGTTTGAGGTGCTAAATTCAAGTCTCCAATAATTTGTTCAACTAGATGATCTTTGTGTATTCTTGTAGTTAGAATATGATTAACAGGCATAAATGCATTTAAATTGTTCATGTCATCCTCTGCACCAACATCTTCATCATCATCTAAATAGACAATAGCATATAATTCAGGCATATCTGTATCAATTGGGAGTTTAATGCTTATTTTTCCACCACCAACATTAATTTTATTTGTGCTAGCAGCATTAGCATTGTTAGTGCTGTTAGCATTATCTTCCTCCTCTTGATCATTGAATTCACTGTCTATTGTTAGATCACTTGTAACACCCCCAAAATGGGTCACAGCGGAATAAGGATCCGGGGCGTGTTACTTCAAGATCAACAGCACAAGATATATATAAGAACGACACAAAAATTCGTTTAAATTGATACATTGGATTTAATTATAAGACATAATACAAAAGCATAAAGCTTTACTTGTTCCTTGTTTAATATTACAAAAGACAACAATACATTTCCCAAAATATGATGCACATAAATCTTTAAGTGTGCAATCCAAAATGTAATCCAATGCATCCTTGGCACCTCGTGCCTATTGACCTCCTGAAAACATTGCTTAAAATGTCAACAAAAATGTTGGTGAATTCATAGGTTTATGTATTTAAATTATGCAGGACCGCAAGACTTTCCCGTGATGTTACAACATATGCCAACAATCACAAAACCAGATTACTGTTGCACTAAGCTCATGACACTGAAGCTCAACCTATATTTGCTATTTTAGCAGTTATTTTGCCCGTACAGATGTTGTAACCCGCAACATCCAAGTCCGACATGGTCAACGTTCGTTCCCGGTGATAGCTAATCACCCAAACGGGGAGGTTAATCCCAATAGATCTATTTATAACATTCGCGCTCACATAATGCAATTAACAACTACATCTATGCAATTGACAGTTCATGATAATGGGCTCAGGAGGGTTATCGCTACTTAGGCAAACACATAATCAATATATTTAAAACACTTGCGTCCAATTTATAAAACAAAGCATGTTTTCACCCCAAATAATAGTAAATCAGTAAAACTGTAAAAAGTGGGGCTATGAACTCACCTTGAGTACTGATAGTCCAAATAACACAGATAAAACGTCACGCAAAAATTAAGGTCGTATAAGTACTGAGTACTTAAATTAATAACATTATATAATCCTATAGTTGTTACATCGTACTATCGTTCGGGCTATCATAATTAAAGAGGTCATGACATGACGTACGAGGAATTAGGACACTTTAAATCGTAAATCCAACAACTCGTCGATACGCCATCCGAAGAGGCCTCATTATGAAACTCTCTAGTATTA
>BQNB010155874.1:0-15338 GCA_026074375.1 Tanacetum coccineum
TGGAAGATATTTGGACTTCCCAAATCCATTATATCTGATCGAGATTCACGTTTTCTAAGTAACTTTTGGTGTTCTCTATGGTCAAAAATGGACACGAAGCTAAAGCGAAGCAACGCCTTTCACCCGCAAACAGATGGCCAGACCGAGGTTGTCAACCATACAGTAGTGCATCTTCTTCGAGGTTATAACTCAAAACATCCAAAAATATGGGATGAAAGTATTCCTTTCCTGCAATTTGCCATCAACCTTGTCATACATAGCTCTACTAGAAAATCTCCTTCTGAAGTATGCTTGGGATTTCTCCCACAAACCCCATTTGACTTAGAGTTTACAAGTGATTCTTAGTTGACACCTTCAAACGAAGTTGGAGAAGCTAGAAAGGCACAAAGATTCATTAATAACATAAAAAAAACTACATCATTAAGTTGAAGAACAATTGAGACGTTTACAGCAAAAGTATAAAGAACGCCATGATCGTCACCGAGTTAAAGGAAAGTTTCAAGAAGGTGATCTTGTTTGGTTACATCTTGGGAAGGAAAGGCTAAAAGGTGAGGGGAAGAAAATCAAACCTATTCGCTATGGGCCATTTCGAATCCTCAAGAAAATTGGTGAGAACGCGTGTCAACTAGAGTTGCCATCATATATGGAGATGTATTCGGTAGTTAATGTTGATAAGTTAAAGTTGTTTGAGTCATCGATGCTTGATGAGGAAACAGGAGAGTATTTGCCTTCTCTTGATGAATTAATCAATGAAGAAGAAAAGGTCTTAACTGAAGATACAATTATAGAAAGAAAGTCGAGCTCAACCCAACATGGTGAAAGGAAGTCATATCGAATAGGAACGAAGGGACAATTGCCAAGCAAAGCAAAATGGTTTTCGAAGGAAGTTGGCGAAACCCGATTTCCTCATCTCCAGTTCTAAGACCAACAGGAGTTGGTCCTCTCCGTGACGAGGGGAGGCGTAATCTGAGACGATATCAGGATAAACACAAGAGAAAAGATAAGACCAATGAGTTGGTAACTAAATCCTAAAAGCCATGCACACACATGAGAAAAGATAAGACCAAATCTTAGTATTTAAATAGAATGCCATCCGTAGGGCAGGGAATCAAGAAAAAAAGAAAACAAAGTTATTCATATTGTAACTCTTTGAATTTTCTTTGAAAAAAAATAAAATCAAAACACCGTCTTCCTCATTCGTGTTATTAACAACCCCTTTTAATCTGTCACATTGAATTTCCGTGTAGTCTTGAGTTCTATCGGATCACTTTGGGCTATTTGGAAGTTTCGCAACCAACTCGTCTTTGGCAAGAAGGATTGGCATCGGAAAGAACTTTTTGATCACATTACTAGTTATTCTTTTCTTTGGTTCTCTAGTAGGAATAGGAAAATTCATGTTTGTTGGAATCAATGGATTCAAAATCCTTTGTTAGATGATATTTTGTAATTTTCTAGCCTCTTGCTAGTTTCTTTTGAATATATTCTTCAGCAGTTCAAAAAAAGTTTCAGTAACAAGGAATAATAGTTTAAAAATTTAGGTTACGACTAAGAACATGATGTAGGTGTTGAACTAAGTTTGTCCAAACATACTTTTTATTATGATTATAGTATGTTATCATTCATTAGTTACTTGTAATAAGGTTTTCTTTATGTTCTTTAGTAAATACATATTTTGCTCGTGGCTGCTCATGTCCACTTGTGAATAAAGCATATTACGTTATTAATATATACAATCAGTGGGATTGTTTCATTATTTTATTGTTAAAAAACTATTAAAAATACAACTCGGGTAAAAATTCGGATCTTATCATACCCGCTTGAACCATCCCTCTCATAAACCTTCACCCGCCCCAACCATTCGGGCGTGTTTGGATTTTTTTTATTAAAAACCTGGTCTAACTCCATCCACGTATACGATACGTGGTCTCTTTCTCTTTGATGTTAACCAAAAAGACACACCAAACACATACATCATCTCTCTTTCTCTCTCTCTCTCTCTCTCTCTCTCTCTCTCTTGATGTTTCTCAGATTCATACACATACCAATCCAAATGAAGCTTCCGGTCATACCACCTTCTTTCTATCTCTCTCTCAACAAAACTCACAGAAAGAGTCTGATTTGGGGGTAGTGATTTGGGGCTCTAATTTAGGCCCCATTAAACTTTTGCTTACAACACAATAAGATTGCATGCAAGTGATTTTCAGTTTTTGGAGATTTAGGGCCGTGAAAAGTTTTAATTGCAGTTTTGTTTTATGTTTTTTACTTTTGTTTTTTATAATAGATTTTTGTTGAAGGTTTTAATTTTACATTTAATTATGGGTTTCTTTGGTATCAGAAAAGATGAAAGATGAAGAGCTCTAATGCGCTTGATGATGGAGACGCAATGGGAAAAAGGGTTTGTGGTGAAATTGCATCAAACCAGTTATGTAAGTTTATCTACCCTAATTAAATTTTGGATTGAGTGTTATTATATGTTTGTTTTTTTAATTTCATTTGGTTTTTGGTTATGGCTTATGGGTTTTGGGTGAAAATGTTAGATTTTATTAATTTCCTTTGGTTTTTTGATTATGGGTTTTGGGTACAAAACAAAGTAAGCCATAATTTATAAGCCAAAACAAACACCCCCGGTGTTTATGAAAATGGTTTTGATTGGAGATTAGTTTTTAGTTTATTTATATTAGTTTTTATGCCAAATATGATTAGCTCTATTGTGTGAATTAGGGGGTGTTTGTTTCAAATTATATAGCAAGCTTATGGCTTATGTGGTTTCCGGCTTATGGTTTGTAAGCTCACTTTTTGTGGCTTATTTTCAAAATTTTGGGCTTATATAAGCTTATCAGGTCATAATGAGCTTATATAAGCCTGAAAGTTTCAAATAAGCCACGTAAAGTGAGCTTAAGAAACATAACTCGAAAGCCACTAAGTTAGTAGGATTAGATGTTATGATAGTGGGAGATTTTTTTAGACAGTTTGTGGATTAGGATATTAGTAGTTACTAAGAAGGTGGTAATTCTTGAATGGTGACATAGTTTAAGGTTTATGTGTGTTGTTAAGGTGCTTACATCAGCAACGAAGTAGAAAGTTGGTTGTTCATGCCGTGAATAAAAAAGATAGGATTTACTTCGATACAGTTTTGGAAGTAAGTTGTTATTATATGCTTTTAAGACTTGATGAACAGTCTAATTGGATTGTTATGTAAGCGAGACCTGTTTGAGTTTTTGTTGGTTAGATTATTTTTGTGAAGCGAAATGGGATATATTAGTAGGAGTAGATTTAATAATAGTTGGGATTTTTGTAGACCGTTTATGGTTTAAGATGAAGGTCTGTTGCCTCTATACTTTCGGATAAATTAGCAGCAGTAGATGTTATGATAATGTGAATCTTTTTTGACCGTTTATGGTTTAAGATATTAGCAACGATCATGAAGTTGGTAATCTTGAAAGCGAATCTGGATAAATTAGTAGCACTAGATGTTATGATAATGGGAACTTTTTTGAAAAGTTTGCGGCTTAGGATATCAGTAAACAGTAGTGATCAAGAGTTGGATTTTATGGCAATTGTTTGGTTATATATTTGTAGCCAGCCTTTCTACCCTTGGGTAGAGGTATGATTGTCTACATCTTACCTCCGCCATACATCGCTCCCGGCAGGATTGGGTGTTGTTGTTTGGTTATGTTTGTACTCGAAGAAGGGTGTAAAGTGGTCATTTCTTTGATTTTTCAAGTGTATGCTATTTGATAGTGATGAGGATAAAGAATGACAGAGTTCAAAATAAAAGAGCATTCTGGTACATTTAACATTAGGATCATAATTTATTTAATGATCGAAGAAAAAAAAAGATTACTTGGGTTGCTGGTGATTTCATATAAGGTTAGATTCTATTTTTTGTGATGGAAACTTGGTTCAATTGTGGATTAATGGTTAAATAAACCTACCTTACATTTTTAATACTCTCATTTGTATGGTTGATGAGGTCATTCAGACTGTATCTAAAAAAATCTGATTTAAATGATTGCTAAGTGAAAATCATGTGTGTAAACATCTATTGTTAAGACATTACGAAATGTAAAGTAATGTTAACAAAATCACAAGCGAAAAAAGCTAAACGAGAGATAACAAAGAAAGAAAAAAGACCACAATGAGCACTCAAAGTAAGAATGTGAGTTGGATCACTAGGAACGTGAATTTATATATGTCTACTGCTGTTCTTAGGTGTGTTTGGGTGTGCTGCAAAATTGCACTTTTAAGGGATGTTTCGGCTGATGCAAACTGCAGTTTTAAGGGTTGTTTTCAGGGATGTTTGGGTGTGTTAAAAAATCTACACTTCTTGGGAATGCTTGAAGCTTTTTAAAGGATGTTTTACCATGTCACACTTAAACAACTAATATTGTGTTGGATACAAGTATAAGCCAATAAGTTTCTTCTAAATAAGCTTAAGTTACTTTATAAAGCTTATCTAGACACCCTTTAAGTCGTGTTTCTTAGCAATCACATCATGTGTTTCAAGTTAAGCAGGAGTATGTTCATTCGTGTTCATATTGTTTCTTTATTTTTGCAGGCGAAATATGGTTGATGCCTTTAGGCTGCACATAATGCAAAGCAGAAGTACTTTGAAATGTGTGATGATTTAAAGCTTCTCCAAGCATGTTTTTACATGAATTATTAGGTAAACTTTATTTACAATAATCGTGCATTTGCTTTTCTCATATTTAACTTATAGTTGCTGAAAAATATGAAAGTATCGGTCGTTTATAATCAAGTTGTGAATTGCAATCAGTAAGACATGTTGTTTGGTTATTCAGGGGATGATAAAGAAGGAAAAAGCATTGCATAAAAAGCATCGGCCTTTAATCCAAACAGTTTCAGGTCTTAAGTGGCGATACATGTGGAGAATTAGTCAGTTAGGAGTAGAAATTACAAAAACTCACCCTTATTCATTTTGTTAATTACTACTCATTGTGTGTATAATTTCAGGAAAAATGAGATTGGCCAACATAGAAGATCTTGGCCTATTGCTTCAGGTACTACTTTTTTCTAAAAACAGCTTTTTATGCCTAATTTTTTGCATATAAAGTTTAGTACCAAACACGCCTTTAAAAGTAGATTTTATGCACAGAAATTAGCAACCATACTGCCAGCTTTTCTGCATAAAAATTAACAAACCAAAACATAATTTTCTGCATATAAAGTTTACTACCAAACAACCCTTTAGAGGTACTTAAAATAACATCACTCATTGGCAAAGCATGAATTAGCCTTCGAGTTGATATGTGGTACGAAATCATGATCCAGAGAAACGTGTGGTTTCTGAACCCATTGAGATGACCCAAAAACTTCTATTTCGATTTTGTTTTATTATCAGCACACTTTTTCCTATTGCTTAGACTTTTTATTATTTGATCTTAATTCAGTGAACAAGTCCAGTATATGATGGAAAGATATGAGCTGGATGTTGACATCGGTCACAGAAGTAGGTGAGAGTTACCATTCATAATTGTCAAATACCCATACACTAACAACAACAGCTAAGCATGATTGGATGTGGCATCACGCCATTGCATCCTCGCACATGTGTCCTCTATTAACTATGCTATAATTCGTTCACAGTAAGGCTAAATCTGAAGCACACAACTATGAGAGGTTGTCTCACTTCCCATTTTGTTTTTTTGTTACTTAATATGCCATTGGTCTGCTTTTGGAACTGTTTTTTAAGGTGGTCTTAGCGTATATGCGTGAGAATATAGGATTACATATGTTTAAACTCTTGGCCTTTTGTAATATTTAGTCACACAAAGCATGTTTGTTTTGGGTATTTAGTCACATACAATTAAGCATAAAGTGGCCAAAAGTGTTAATAAGTGTGACCATATGCTGTTTAAAGTGAAGAAATGTGTATTTTGTGTGACTATTGTTCATCCAATGGCCACATGAATTTTATGTTTGTGTGGCCTTTTGTAATATTTAGTCACACAAAGCATGTTTGTTTTGGGTATTTAGTCACATACAATTAAGCATAAAGTGGCCAAAAGTGTTAATAAGTGTGACCATATGCTGTTTAAAGTGAAGAAATGTGTATTTTGTGTGACTATTGTTCATCCAATGGCCACATGAATTTTATGTTTGTGTGGCCTTTTGTAATATTTAGTCACACAAAGCATGTTTGTTTTGGGTATTTAGTCACATACAATTAAGCATAAAGTGGCCAAAAGTGTTAATAAGTGTAACCATATGCTGTTTAAAGTGAAGAAATGTGTATTTTGTGTGACTATTGTTCATCCAATGGCCACATGAATTTTATGTTTGTGTGGCCTTTTGTAATATTTAGTCACACAAAGCATGTTTGTTTTGGGTATTTAGTCACATACAATTAAGCATAAAGTGGCCAAAAGTGTTAATAAGTGTGACCATATGCTGTTTAAAGTGAAGAAATGTGTATTTTGTGTGACTAATGTTCATCCAATGGCCACATGAATTTTATGTTTATGTGGCCTTTTGTAATATTTAGTCACACAAAGCATGTTTGTTTTGGGTATTTAGTCACATACAATTAAGCATAAAGTGGCCAAAAGTGTTAATAAGTGTGACCATATGCTGTTTAAAGTAAAGAAATGTGTATTTTGTATGACTATTGATCATCCAATGGCCACATGAATTTTATGTTTGTGTGGCCTTTTGTAATATTTAGTCACACAAAGCATGTTTGTTTTGGGTATTTAGTCACATACAATTAAGCATCATATGCATCTTTTAGTCACATTTAAGAAATCAATAATATATATATATCAAAACAAATTCAAATGCAATAAAACGAGAGGGTTTGCCCGCGCTCTGCTGCGGGGTGTTTGCAAGCCCCTCTTCGCTGCGGGCCGTTTGCGTTTGCAAGATATAATAGGGAAACAATCCACATCAAGTTGTAACAAATCAAAATGTTATTCGAGTATTTGTCATATAGATTTCATATAGCTACTTTCTCGTGTAATTAACATGCTATATGCAACTTAGTAAATGTTTAGCTAAAGTGTCAACAACAACCTAACCATAAGGTAAACAGAAAGCAGCCGAACACAACTATCACCTTCGAAATGGTTTGGCATTTGATAAACTGCAAATCCTCCTCAGTAAGGTCTTTGGGACTGGTCATCATTTCTTCTAAGCAGCCCTACTGTTTGGCTGGCAGTTAGTGCATCAGGCAAAGCTTCCTCCAATGCGGCCTTCCACTCATTTAAGTCTTCTGTGGTTTCGGCCTAAAATAATAACAATCAATAATGCGTAGTAGGTTAGAACAACTTATATGTAGGAAAAAATGAAAACTAATGTAGTACTTACAACTATTATTTACACACAATGATAGTAAATACCAAACTAACGGTTTCGGTGTAAAATGGACATAAACCTGTTAAAGATATTGAGATCCAAAACTAAAATAACATGATGGCTATCATGCACTGTGTAGTGATACCTTATGGCAACCTGCTTCTTAGTCCATTTTGAAAGCTTTGAGAAGAATGGTGGAATGTCTTCGGCCGCTGTTCACATGCGTCCACCAAACATTTTTCTACTCCGTGATCAACACCTGTAACAACAGATAACCAAAAGAACATAAAAAACAATCAGTTTTTTATGTTAAGAATAATCACAGAAATTGTCCAACCTTACTCCAATAAGTTTTTTTAGTTTTTTCCATCGTCATCTGCGTAAAAAAAGAATTTTTTCTGTTAAGAATAATCACATACAAGAGGCAATGTGGGGATATGGTATCTAGTGAGCATAGCCGAAATAAACATTTGCATTTGAATTAAACAGTAACTTTTAATATGTTTACCTGTTTAAGTGCAAATTCGGCTATTGGTTTGGCCTCCCTAGCTCGTTGGTAGTCAACAGGTGGCTTTCCAGGCACAAACACCTTAATGGTTGGAAATCCTTTAATACCATATTCCTGTAGTAGACACATAGCAAGGAGTTAAACATGTATTGATTGCAATACACATTATAAATAAACAAAAGGAATTCGGATAAAATAAGCTCATTTCTGGTATAAAAAAAGAGCCAACTATATAATAAAAGTAAGCAATCCACTTATGGTTACACTTAGCTGATAGCCTAAATTTTTCATCCAAACTGGTTTAAGGCAAAATATAATGTAGAAATGTTGGCCATATGTAAACTGTGAAGTTTTGACAATAATGCAAACCCTTAGTTGAGTAAGGTACGTACCATTTGATCATATTAATAGCATTCTTCTAGTGTTGTAAAAAAAATGAGCCGCACTATAACGACATTTTATATAATCAAATGTTCTAGCCTATTCTATAGGTCATGAAAATCAAATTTTTAGTACCCAGCATCGACTAGTAAAATAATGACTGCCCATAGTTTAATGGAACAACATCTTTTTTATTATCACCAGCACTCATCGACTAATTGTCAACATATCATTTATATCCACTTCCACCAGTACCACACTTATACATATGTATCACATATACACTGTGCATAATGTGCAAAGGCATAAAGTTCTTTCATAAGGAGAATACACTTGCTATTTATGTCACACTATTTAGACGCGTGTAAAAATTTACTAAAGATATCTACTAACAAACCAAGTAACAACCACATTAATTAAAGTTTTATAAAAATAAATGTAGATATAAACCTGAGCAATAGCCTGATGTGCATCAGCATCAATAGCTGCCACAGTTGCTACATCTTTCAAGATGGTTGCAGCCCTATCCTACGTCGGTGTTAAAGATTTACAATAGCCACACCATGGCGCGTAAAACTCAACTAACACCACACTGTTTGAATTGACAACCAGAAATAATATCACAAATTCGTAAGCCTAAAGATAAGCTTATACAAACGCCCCGCAACATATAAAAACACACACACGGTTTGTGACTGGTATAGCAAAAGGGAAATTTAGTTTTACCCATACAATAGCTAGTAAGAAGCAAATTCCAGCATTTGATCCCACATGTTCAGAATCCACATCGCCACTGAATAATGAGCCAGTCATGTTCCGTTGCTGCAACTGATGAAGACGCTTTTTCGCAGATGCAAAGGATGCTTGTTCGTTGTTTTTTACACGTTCCCCGTTTTTCCTTTTACGTCATCTCAAGTAATGCGAAGAAGGCACACCTATAAAAACAAAGGCAAAAGTTATAAGCAACAGACCGTTCCCGTTGTCAGGATTCAAACGACCAACGGATAATAATAACAATTAGCTTAATCATACCTGCAATAGTGTTTGGATGTGCTTAATCTTTAACGACACCCTCCATCCATCTCTCATAGTCCACACTCTTAAAAAACGATTCAAAACGAACCTGCATATTGCAACATTAAAATGAGTTTTGGATGCCTAAACTGAAAATGAACAAACTTTGTAATCATACCTTAAATGTTTTCATGAGAGGAATGAGCAGTCCTTCATCCAAAAAGAGCACCTACACAAAACTAAACAAAGAAACATTATTTTTAACTTGGATTTGTTGTCATGTGAATGTTCAAATGGCATACATGAAAGAAATGATTCTAGCAGGTGTGACAAATTTAGGTTATATTCAAATGCATAACCTTATAAGACTACTCGTAATAATATGCGTGTGGTCAATTATCTATGGTACAATTCTATGTAGAGAAAAAAAACCTCACTTTAACAATATAAAAGAGCTCATAACACCCACCTGTGACATGGAGTTCTTTGTACATCTTCACGCCTTCATCCTTCCTCCCGATACACCAACCTGTGAGCTCCTTATCAAAATTAACAACAAAATCGGTGTCAAAGATTTACAATGGCCACACCATGGGGCGTAAAACTCGACTAACACCATACTGTTTGAATTGACAACCTAAAATAATATCACAAATTCACAATTACTTATCAATCAAAATCAATCCAACTCTATGGTCATCTAAAGCTATAATGTATTAACAAATAGCATAAATATGTAAGAATATATGTCGATGTATACACATCTCAAGTACATTTCCTCAAAACTCAAAATACAATCATTTTTGTGTGCCTCTCTGGTGCTAAAAAAATAGTACTTTTGAGTGTCACCTATTATACAATCGGTTTATATCTTTTCAAAACTAACTTCTAATATCAAAGTAAAAAATGAAGTTGATATATTTTCGGTGAGAAGATAACAACAGAACCTGCAACACTCTTCTACCCATCTTACTATAGTGAGATTTAAATCTTGTATTTTAGTTGTCTGAGAACCTACGCACACAACCAACATGATTTGTTATCTACTGATTAAAGGCAAGAGGTAATGTGTGGATATGGTATCTAGTGAGCATAGCCGAAAAAAACATTTGCATTTGAATTAAACAGCAACAAAGGCTGAACTTACTTGGTTTGCGTGGTATTGTACTGTTATAACATGGATGTCATCTTGCTCTTTCCAAAGTGACAACGACCGGAAAACAGCTTATCTGCTCAATCTAAAAAATACAACCATTGTGTTTTTGTTTCGGGAGGAAGGGATATTTTTCCTGCAAAGGAAAAAAATGGTCAGAGACAACTTTAGTGTTTCGTAACAGAGAATGAAAAACACCAGCGCAACTGAAAGAATAATAAACAGATGGAGGATAATGGTACCCAAGAGAATTGATGCATTTAGTCCAGGTTGAAGCCAAATATGGGAGACGTACGGTTTTGCAAAGTGCGTTCCCACGTACTTGTGTCTTCACAGCTGAAGCCTCAGATTCTGTATACCGTACAGAGGTGTAGTAACTGATTGAAGTAATCGACATCTTTAACATCCATGTTAGCTTGTATAGGCAAGTGTAATTGTAAAGAGTCAAGGGGATTGTCTGTCATATATATAAAAGGGAAGTTGTGGTATAACTGTCCCTGGTTGTTTATTAACATGCAGCAAAACGTGGTCTGTTGTAGGATTCGATTGTGTTTGTAAGTCCATTTATGGTATACTATTACTTCAATTGTCTTGTTACAATGTGTTGGTTTTAAGTATGTAACATTTGTAATTTCCGGTTCTATGATAATCATCTTTCCTTTGTCCTCACGTGCGCTGTCCAAGTTGCTAGTTGTTTCCATGTTCCTAAGAATAATATATATGGTGCTGTTAGTATTAATTATTAAATTAGGCGTCAGAGCCATTGGAAAGAAACATAGGCTTATGTAAATATAAGAGTGTGTGACAGCTACAAACTCGCAAACAGTAAAAATCAGTTTGCATCTGTGTAAATCTACATGTTGCTACGGGTATTTGGTTATATAGAATATGCACATACAATGTAAGTTAAGGGAAGCAAGTAAAGGAATGTAATTGCTATTGGTAGTTACTATGTTGAACACTAACTAAACTAAACCTGTTGGTTTCTAAGTCTCGAAAGGAATGTAATCGCTATTGGTAGTTACTATGTAGCACCGTAAGTACTCAAAAAAGAAACGTAATGTTTAAAAAAAGTCCAAGGACGATAGTTGGTGACCCAAATCAATAGCCAAGTCTAAAAATGACCCTATCGAAGTCGTCTAGACCACGGAGCCAACTAATTTTAGATTAGTACTATACTACTACTTATGTACGCAAAAATAATCATCAGTTGCATGCTTCAAATCAGTCACACACTTACATATATTCACACATATGGGCAAGCTGTTTAAGCAATTTTAAGGGTGTGCGAGATTTCTTTTCTCAAGTTATCCAGCGGATGTGCTTCCCATCCACGCTCTCCTATAATCCAACCCCAACTCCCCTACACTACTGAAATTCACCCTCCCATATTCCCCACAGCTCTACATATCATTATCATATAATCAATTCCAAGCACGTATGTAAGGAATGATGGAAAACCAAAACTACTGATTTTTAAGCAATTTATTACCTCTGAGCCAAGCATACACGTTCTTGACTCTCATGTTTCTTGTTTCTTTGGGCCGTAACCTTTCGTCAGACACATTGTGAGCGCCATTCAACCCACCACCAAACAACTTAATTTTGTTAAAACCTATATCAAATAATTATGACCATAACCAATCAACTTGATGTAGATAAACCAATTTTTAAAATCTAATTAAATCTTACAGTAAATTGTAAGTAATCTCAAATTGCTCTTGTTCTTTGCTGTAAACAAAGCCCCATTAACCTCAATGTCGCTTTCCTGCAAAAAATAAGCAATAGTATCAATAATCAAAAACCCAAAACATGAATATTAAAAAAAACCTAAAATACTAAATCTTTAATCACAATAAAGTAGTAAAAAATAAAAAGAAATGCAACATCAACCCAATCGCCAATTCACCGGAAAATCAAATACGTGAGGGCGGCGGTATTAGTGGGCGTCGTTTTGGGTTACCCATGATTCGTTGCGGAACGTTTTGCATAGAGCGTTTTTATTATAAAAATTTCTTTAGGAAGAAACTAATGTAAATATAAAAGCACTTAGTAGAATGAAATCAAACTAATTATATGTCCATCTGAAGCAATTAACTCTGTTTCCATCAGAATAAAAAAAAAAAAAAAAAAAAAAACAAAAAAAAATAAAAGAAAGGAAACACATTGTAGCCTGGAGCTTTTGTAGATGCACCAAACTCACTGAAAACCATGGAAACCATCAGATACATTGTAGCCTGGATCTTTTGTAGGATCTTTTTGACTTTGATGGTTTCGGAAAAACTTCTCCTTAGCCTTTTCCTTCTTCCCTGTGAGGCTTTGTTTGAGGGCACGAACTCGGCTCCGTATGTTATTTCATAGCCTACTACTCTGGCTTCCCATTCCTATGTGCAAGTCTGCCAATAAGAATCCCACATCATTTATAAGTCTTGAACAAAACCATAACTCATAATTTAATCAGTTGTGCACATATATGAACAAAGTTTCCAGACAAAAGAACATCGTAATTCATAATTGTAAGTCATGTACCATGCCTTGCATGATTTATGAAAAACAATTGATCAAAATAAGTAGTAATTTTTTTGGAAAGGCAATAAAAATAAGTAGTAATTTATAACAAAATTCCCTCTTGTGAAGTACATCATTTCCATTAAAAAAGAATCCATTATCAGATCAGATGTACATAATTTTGAGCAAAATATCATAGTAAAGGACAGAATAATGCATCATGTATTGCATAAATTTTAAATTTCTAACCACATTTTCACATGACAAATAAAACAAACTTGTTTAAAGTAACTAACTTTTAACACAATTTCTGCATGAAAGAACCATAATTCAATCTTAATCAATCAAAAGAAGCATAATTCAATCAAACCTTTAAAAAGAAAGTATAATCCTAATTCAATTTCATAAACACCACTGGGGTGGCTAATGAGGAAGATATGGCACATAAACTCTCAACCATCTGGATTGGTAGCTTCCATCTCTTCGCAGCGGTATCTAGGTTTCCGAGATCTAACAACCCTAAATCTGACCATAAGAAATCACAAACCCATATACCTTCTCCCAATACTCAACCTAATTCCCACCTTCTCAATACCAAAGATGCCAAACCGATCTCCATCAAAGAAACGCGCTCATATGCTTCTGTAGCGAATAAAGCATATCAGGTCCGTAACTCTTAAAAATCTAATGACCCCTCGTATATTACTATCGAAGAACATGATTTAATTCATATTGAGAACACATCCTCAGTTCTATTGGTTAAAGTTAGGGAAGTAGGAACTGTTGGACCTATAATGTTATAAACAAAAGTTAAGGGTACTAATATGTATTATAGGCAGTTAGAAAAAAACAGTTAGAAAGTTAGTTATAGGCAGTTAGAAAAAAGCGGTTATTTGGCAGTTACAAATGAAAAGACACACCTGTTGGATCAAACGAACCAACACAGCTTTTCATTCGTACCTGTTCGTGTTGTATAAATAGAATCTATGTAAACCTTATCGGATTGGACAAAATCATTAATAAAACAATGTTTATTTCATTTCTGGTATTTCGTAACAAGGTTTAGATCAAAGATCTTTTGTTAGGGACCAATATTTGGTATCAGAGCCAAGGGATCAAGCAACATAACAATTCATCATTCAAGATGTCGATGGAGGAAGAAAGAAAAAAGATGGTTACACCACCAAACTGGTGGTTAACCAAAAGGAAGAAACATGGCAGTTTCAAGAATATGAAGAAAGAAAAGGAAAGAACCATGGCTGCGTTTTTGTTACAAAGACCAGTAAGAGAAACTTTTGTTTCAAAGCAAGTAAGAAACTGATCATACGATCACAAGCAAGTAAGAAAGCAAGAAGGATGACAACTCTGCAACAAAACCAAAAGCCATGGAAAAATCAAGATCTGAAGAAAGCAAGGAACAAGAAGATTGAAGAATCAAAGATTAATAGATTAGGGGGGAATATGTTGGAAAACATAATCCATTAATCTTTGTATAGTATAGTATAGTATTTAGGTTAGATAAAATCTGCAGGCAACATGTATAATAATAAAGTCCTGTACGATTTATTGTATGGGTCAAAAGCCCACAAAACCAACCCAAACCCATTTGTAGGTTACATACGGTTATTTAGTGAACATATGTGTCGTTTGGCTTGTGTAAACCATCACAGCCATTCACAAACACACCGATTTACATAGTATATATAGGGTAGGATCTCGGTAAATCAAACCAACCTTTCAGATTTATATATCCAAATTCTTAGAAGGGTTCAACCCAATCTCTCTTGTTTTGCTCTTTTACTAATTCTTGTTTTGATGATTATATACATGATGTTTGTTTGATCATTCGATCCTAGAGATATGGAGATTCAAGACCTGCGAACAAGGATGAGGTGTTTGAAATGTTTGTCAGTTTTTATAACCTGGTTTTAACTCAGTTTAATAAGAAAATTAAAGTAATAAGGTCTGATAATGGGACTGAGTTTTGTAATAATAAAATGAATGATTTCATAAAGACTATGGGTCTCATTCACCAAAACTCTTGTGCTTATACACCTCATCAGAATGGGATTGCTGAAAGGAAACATAAGCATCTTCTAAATGTAGCAAGAAGCCTTATGTTTCAGGGGGGAATTCCTTTGTATTTTTGGACTAAATGTGTTTTAACTACTACTTACTTGATTAACAGGCTTCCTTCCTTTGTCTTAAATGGAAAATCTTCTTTTTCTCTAGTATATGATAGGGAACCTAACCTTTCTCATTTAAGGAGTTTTGGCTGTTTGTGTTTTGCTGCTGTTGTTAAGGGGTCTGATAAATTTTCTGAAAAAGCTAAAAAATGTGTTTTAATTGGTTATGCTAGTGGAAAAGAGTCTTATAAACTTTTTAGTCTTGAAAATAGAAATGTTTTATACTCTAGAGATGTCAAATTTTATGAGACCATCTTCCCTTATAAAATGAGTA
>BQNB010155875.1:0-15338 GCA_026074375.1 Tanacetum coccineum
TGGTTCTTCAATCGATGTTTTGACTGATTCAACATTATTGATTTGCTTTTTAGAAGAAAGTTGTGAAAAAGGATCATCATTTAAAACTTCAAGCAATGATTCTAAGTAAATTACATCACCCTCATCATCATGAAAATCTTCATTTAAATCCATGTTTAAAGATTCATCATGTTCTAAAAACTCTTCTATTTCTTCCTCAAGAAGCATCTCACTTCCTTCAAAAGGAGTGAAAGGTGGAGGGTCCAAAATGATAGAAGTGGAATCACCACTTTCAGTAAAGGCCAAGACTTTTGGAGCATACTCCGCACAAGTTGCATCAATAAGATCAATTCGTTTCACGGTCTCAAAGTTGTCATAAGAAATGGTGGGAGTGTCACCACACTTAAGGACCAAGGATTGATCATCATGTCTTAAAATGATCTCCCCCTCATAAACATCAATCAAGGCATGAGCTGTGCTCAAAAATGGCCTTCCTAAAATCAAAGGAACTCGGGGGTCTGCAACAAAGTCTAGTATCACAAAATCGGCTGGAAAATAGAATTTTCCGACCTTAACGAACACATTTTCGGCTATCCCGAGGGGTTTAGAAATTGTTCGGTCGGCTAATTCTAGAACCATTCTAGTACTTGTAAGGTCAGGAAGTCCAAGTTTCTTCCAAATAGACAAGGGCATGAGATTGATACTTGCACCTATCCCGCTAGTGCCCAAGTAATATCAACTCCCCAAAATCAAAACAATGACAAGGAATGAGAAATCGACCACGGGTCACCAAGCTTTACGGGAAGCTTTTGTTGAGAATGACCGCTGAGCAATTAGCATGTCATTTGTGTCTTTTATTTCAATCAACTGGTCCTTTTTTACTTAACAACTTTTTGATCATTAAAGCAAACTTTGGGGCATGTGGACAAGAGCATCCAGCCAAGACTTAAGTTCAAAGTGAAGATCTCGAAAGATTTCTATGAACTTTGAAGCTAAGATATCATCTCTTTCACGATTCTTGTCCTTTTCAACCCTTGAAGGGTAAGGCAAATTTGTTTTGGTCTTTAAAGGTTCATTTACAACTCTAGGCTCAACAACGGGTTCTTTTTCTTTGTTTTGGACCTTTTCCTTAATTTGAACTACCGGAGGTTGGACTCTTGCGGTACTTTGTGAACTATTAAGTTGCACTTGGTCCTTTGTCACCTCGGTTTCCTTAGCAACCTCATTGTCCGGATTGACAAAAGGAGGGGGCATAGGAGGTAAAGGTCCATCAAGAACAACACCACTACGGGTGGTAATCCCTTTGCATTCATTCCTTGGATTAGGAATCGTATTACTCGGTAAGGTTCCCGAACCCGATGCATTATTATTTCCCATTTGCTTTTGAAACATGTTAAGCATCATATTTTGAAAATTCCTTTGTTCATTTTGAAAATCTTGTTGTTCCTTTTTGAAATCATTCAAATTCTTTTGCAAATTGGTCAAAGTAGCATCATTCGCTTTTGTGTAAGCCTCAAACCTTGAGTAAGTAACCGGAGCTTGTGTACTCGGGACTTGATAAGCTTGAGCTTGTTGTGATAAGCCCGAGTTAGCTCCATGGTTAACTTGATTGGTTTGGTTCACATTTCTATTCCCATTATACCCTTGATTAGCATTATATCCTTGATTAGGTCTAGAAGCTTGTGGATTGGGTTGATTAAAGCCTGGTGGTCTCATTTGGTTTGCCAAGTTAGAAGTACGGTACCCGGAATTTCCATTTTGAACAAAATTACCAACCGATGCGGTTTGTTGAAATTGTTGGAAATTATCATGATAAACCGGGTACTCATAACCTCCTCTAGTCATTGGGCACACATTAAAACTATGATTACTACCACAAGTGGTACACCTTTCCTCAACCGCTTTAATCGGAGCGGGAGTAGGCACAAGAGCTTTCATCATGTTTTTCATTTCATTCAATTCATTCCTAAAGGTTAAGGTCATCTTATCCTCTAATGCTGCTGCCATTTGTTGGAACTCAAAGTTAGATGATGAAGAAGAAGTAGTTGGAGGAGCATTCGTACTCACTCGCATCACGGCGTTCCGTGAACATCTAACTTTGGCTTTTGACTTGCTTTCAATAATTGCTAAACCTTCTTGAGGCATCTTGTCTAAGAAATTGCCACCTGCTGCAGAATCTAAGGCATCTTGATCGTTTGAATTCAAAGAATTGTAAAAAGTATCGAGTTGGGTGAAGTTCCGAAAGCCAATGGTGAGGACAGTTGACGAAGGAGTCCCCTTTAAAACGTTCCCAACCTCGTTAAAGGCTTTCGTTTGGTTTTTGAGTAAATAGGTAATGATCTCATCCGATAGTAAGTGGTTTTTGAAGGTTGGAAAGTATTGGTTTATGAATTTATTGAATCAAGGTCGTCCCCATTGAGAAATTGATCTAGAGTTCCTTGTCTAACCAATCTCGGGCTTCACCGTCTAGAGAAAAAGGGAAAAGCAAAAGCTTAACCGAAGTGTTCGGAACTTCTGGATGTCTAAACGTTGAAGTGACCTTGTTAAAAAATCGAAGGTGATTGTGGGGATCTTGTCTACCCGTGAATTTGTTGCTTTGCACAAGATTGATTAAAGGTTGCTTAAGCTCGAAATTGTACATTGAATCGGTGGAACAACTATAGCATCTTCATACCCCTCGATGGGTGCTTGTAACATTTGGGCCATTGTTCGATTGTCGGCCATTGGAATCGGATCCAAATTGAGAGGGATTGCCTCTTGTCGGTGTCGAGATCGTCGACAATTACGTCTTCTTGGAATAGTGTATTCCAAGGAGGAGCGAGTGCGCATGCACTAGTGAAAATAACCAAGAAGAATTTGAGATTAAGAAGATTATTTTTGGGGAAATTTACAATTTTTAATTTTTATGAAAACAAAAATATTTTTGGTAATCGTTTATTACAAGCTTCACGATAAGTCTCTAAGATTACTCACAAGTGAAGCGGAAATTTAGCGTGCCGCTTTGACTACTTAGAGAGTAGCTATATTTTCTTTAAAATCACCTTATAGTTTGTAAACTCAAAGGTACGTCGTATCCTCGCATAGTACTTCACGATTTGTTTTTGTTGTTTATTGGAATGGTTTTTAAGATGGATCAGCTAGTACCAAATGTTTATATTTTTTTTTTTGAATATTCGATAGGAATCGAATTAATGAACTTTTTATATTTTTATACAAAAATAGCAAAATAACTTCCAAAGGAAGGATCTTCGAAACTCTACTTCAACGAATATTCTTCAACAATCGTTCACGACTTCCCCGGCAGCGGCGCCAAAATTTGATTGTAGAAAAACAAATTTAATATACTTATAGTATTAATCCCGTAAGAATTCTTTCCAAAATACTTCTCAAACAAGAGAAATATAAGGTAAAAATCTCACTAAAGAAAACACAATTTGTATGATTTTTATACGAGAAGTACTTTTCCTCGGGTCGTGTCCAACGAATCGTGATTGAGAATTTGGGAATAATTCGGTATTTCGAGTTAACGAATGATATAGGATTTTTGAATTATGATTTACATACAAATATATAATAGCACGAATTAAAGAACAATTAACTAACTTGAAATTTAAATGCACGAAAAATTAAAACGCGAGTAAAAACATTGAAATAAAATCTAAGGCACGAACTTTTAAACAAATTTACTATACCTAAAAAATATAGATTAAAAAGAAAATTAATGCAAAAAGAATTTTAATTTTTCAACTATTTTTCTATTTTTTATGATTTTTCTAAGAAAAAGTAATTCACTTAATTCTATTTTTATTCCTAGAAAATACAAATTTAACTGGAAAAATGAGGAAAAATAGTTTTTATAAACTTCAAAGGTGCAGAAATCAATTAGCACAAAAAGCCCTAAATTTTATAAGCAAATTGAACCCTAATTTGATCAATTAAAACAAAACCCTAAGTTTATTAAAACTAAATACTAAAATTATAAAACTATTTTATTTATACTAAAACGACAGGGTAGAAATTGCAATAAAGGAAAGAACAGGGTAGGCGGCTAAAATATAGGAAATTTACAATTTAGTAGAGACGGGTAACCCTAGACTATTAGAAAAATACCAAATAGACCCTACGAATTTGCTTATTTTTGGCTTATTAAAAATGTGCTTTTCATCAAAAACTTAAAACAACAAACTTACAAAGGAATCTTATACTAACAACTTTAACAAAGGGACTTCTACTTTTATCAACTCATAACTAGAAAATAAGCCTCTTCAAAATCTGTTTACAGAAACAAGGGATTTAAGAGCTTTTTCACATTTTAGCTTATATCTAGCTTATTTCTAGGTGAAAATGAAAACTAAAAGAAGCTAATTGATGCTTAAGATGTGTATTAAAAGTTTTTAAACTAAAATCACCCTAGTATTAACAAATTAAACAAGAAGAAAAAATTACGATAAAAAGTGCAGAAGTTTTTTAATGAACTGTTTTTGGAGCTTTTTCTAATAAGCGTAAAGAGCTTTTTCTGAACTTTAGATTTGTAAAATTTGAGAAAAGCTAAACTAACTGCCTTAATTCAACCTAGATAAAAGGACAATTCAAAATTTGCTACATGGAAATGAAAATTCAGAAGAGTGAAATGGCAAAAACAAGCTGAATAGATTAATAGCTGATGCAATTGGTATTTTGACTAATGCAAGCTAAATTTTAAAGTGTTAACTTCTTAAACCTACTAAATCCTTGTATCTAAACCTGCCTTGGACATTGTTAAATTCTAACAAGTGATAAATCTCTTAATGCTAACAATGCTTTACTTATCTAAAATGCCCTGGTGCAAAGGATGAGTTATTAAACTCTAAAGTTGTGAAGTCTAAAAAGACTAACTTCTAAATGTGTTTAAAACTTAGTTTACCAGACCTAAACTCAATCTAATTGAAAGGATTTGACAGAATGTAGTTGACTTTTAAGAGTCAAACAAACCTAATCCAAACACTCCTTTATTACAAGCTGTCAACACTTAGTTACATCAAATTCTATTTAAAAGCTAAAACAGTTTAAGCTTTTTATCTACTTCTACTATATCTAGACTATTTAAGCTATTTTAACACTAAAAAGCTAAGCTTATGTAAAGAAATAAGCTAGTTACTCTATGAAGCTATTACTACTACTATGACAGAATAATATGAAAAAGTGATTTTGCACAATTTTCATTCAATGAAAAATCTACACAGCTTAATAACAATCCTAAACAAATGTTATTGAAGAGAATTTAACAAAATTTGAAATGAAATAAGCAAATTTAAATGCTGAAATTAAGCTAAATTGGAGCTTAAGAAATGTAACCTGAGAATTGTTGAAGTCTCAGCACTTAAGCCACTCTATCTGAGTGAGTGGCCTATAAAACAAACACCTAATGGCACCTTGCCTCTAGACCTTGATCAACAAGCTCAATAAGCTAAAACAGCTTATTACTTCTTTAAGCTTCCAATATGAACACAAATGAACTCAAGTGATCATGATCTAGATGTAAATGAGTAGAAATGAGTAAATGAATTGCTAGAAACAGGATTTGAACTAAATTTGAGCTTATGAAAAGTAATAAGCTCAAATGAGCTTATTAAGAGCTTATTTGATGAAATGAGCGTTATTAATAGAAAATGAATGACCAATTAAACTTGTAAACTGAATGTGATTACTCAAAATGGTAAAAGGTACAAGAGGAAAGGGAAGATAGTACAAGTGCATTAAAGCTATTTAAAAGACGTGGAAAAGAAAATTGCTAAAATTGAAGGAAATACAAAGTGAAAATTAAAAACAAAAACAACAACTGAAAAATGAGCACTAGAGCTTCTATTTATAGAGGATTGAAGAAGAGAGGAGTAGAGTTCTAGAATCATCCATCCAATCTCGACCCTTGGAATCATTTGTAGCCGTTTGATGAGTTTTGTGAGGTGTTCCATCCAATTAGGGATTGACACGTGGTCGAAAATGATTGGGAAGTGATTTGTGAATGAGTTCGAGTGTTATAGAAGAGCGAGGGGTGTGATTTTGGTGATTGGGTTGTTTGATTTTTTGGCGGGAAATGCAGTTGAGTTAGTTTAGGGAAACGGTTCAAAACACGCGTCTTTTCTGTTTAAAACTTTGGAGAGATGGCATAACTAGTCCCTGCGATTGCTTCTTCTTTTGTAAGTGTAGAAATAGGTTTCGAAATGACAAGATCAATCCTTGTTCTTTCTTCTTCTTTTTCTTCTTTAATAAACAACTTTTCACTTTAGGCAAATTTAGTCCCTTGAACTTCAAAACTCTAAATGGCCTTTGAACTTTGAAGACTTGTCACTTTAAGTCCTTGGCTTCATTATTTTGACCTTCATTCTTGCTGTATCGGCTGATCCAACTTTGATCTTTGGATGTTTCTTCACTCTTGACTTGTCTCTTTCGTTCCTTGTCGGTTTTTGACTAGTTTTTCTTCTTTTCGTCCTTTTTATCCTTTCCTGCACATTAGACACAAAATCACACATTTTTCTATTCTTTTGGCATTTTCTGGCTTTTATTTGGCAAAATCCCGGGTTTTTCATATATACAATTAAGAAATTATCAGCTGCTGGAACAACCTTTTTTTCCTATGTTATCAGTGTACACTTTGTAAACTAACAAGTTTCCAAAATGCCCTTGTTCTCACCTTTTATGAATCACCTTTTTTAAACAATTTTTGCTTTTTCTCAACATTTTATCTTATGGAAACACATTAATGGCAATCATTGCAAATTTGCAACTTTTAGGCTCATTGAAATAGGGGCTACTCAACGAATTAAATAGAGCAAAAAAGCAGGAAATTCGTCATCCTTGATTTTCACTTGACTAGACAAAGTATTAAACAAGATCATTGTCAATATTAAGTCCTAATGGTTAAGCTCTATATCTTACAACTCTGTGAAATTTTTCACTCCCAGCGAATCAATTAATGATTAAGATGTGTGAACTCTTTTATTAACTCTAAAACCATAGATAATTTATCTTCATAGTTGAAATTCATATAAGCATTTACAAATAAGACTGGTGAGCTACAAAATGTTAATAACATAGATTAAACCTAGACTCAAGCTAAAGAGATTAGGAAACAAAACTTATTAAATGATTTGAGAAAATAAAATTTTAAACCATTCTTTTTATTTCCATCATACTAAAAATTTAAATATTTAAAAATTTTCAACTATATAATTATTCTTTTTTTTTTGCAATAGGAATGTTGTTCTTAGTTCGAACCCCTACTTAGGCCTTTCTCCCAAATAAGATATCGCAACAACAACCGGTGTTACTTAGTTCGAACTCCATCCGCTGCTTCGTTTGTGGTTATCGCGAAACACCTTTTCCTACAAAGCCTAGAATCCAAAGTCCCTTAGGTTGCAAATCAATCACCTCGGCCGCGCTCCCTAGTGATGAATTCCTACGGAAGACCCCGCCTCGATTCACGTACATAGTTTTAATCCTTAGTTGCGACCCCATCCGAGTCTTCTTCAACATGGATTCTGCAACGAAATAACTATATAAAGCTTTTATTAATTCTATTTTTGCGAATGCTTCATTGGCCCGTAAAATTATGCTTTTGCATTTGTAATGATCATTGGCTTTCTTTTTATATTTATATTTTTGATGATGGAAAAATTTCACTTTAGAAATTCATACTTATAAATTTGACAAACAAAAATCTTATTAATAGTAAAATGTATTTCTTTTTCTAAATGTAAGACTTTTTTCTAAAGACAGTGGTTGACTTAGTAAATTAAAAGGATCACGTATGATTAAGTGTGTAAGAGCTTATGGAGTAAAATGATCACAAAATCATTCATATAAGCTTTAGGTTTTACCAAATACAACCTTGCTTAAACAAAATACACTTATATTTACTACTTCATTTCATTGTCTTTTTCTCATTTTAAAATCCAAAAGCAATAGGGATTTGTAGAAAGTTGGCCCACAAAAGGTAGGTGAAAGAACTAAGCTAGGGCATTTTCACCCGGTCAAGTCAAAATTAACTCCTATTTCTCACCAACGGACTACCAAAAAGTGGTGTTTTTTCCTCAAACTAAGCTTCTTTTGAGCTTCTTTTGTAAGCAAAAATTTAAAATTTTTTATTTTTTTCCTCAAAAAGGTAATTCAAAAAGATTCAAATAGGTGCGTGAAGTGCAAGGTACAATATCGAAGATATCACTTCCACCAAACTAAATGAAACTTTGTCCAAAGTTTAAAAATAGGGTCAAAAGGAATTTTTTAACAAAAATTCTCTATGGTCATTCCAAAAGAATAGATGTTAGTGAGATAAAGACAAGGATAAGTGATCTTCCTTATTTATGAAGAGAAAGATTGGAGACCATCAAATGAATTGTGGGAATTGCTTTGTCCTTCCACTATATTGAACATATATATGACCACAAAAAGACTATTTTACCCCTGTCTTCTTTTACATATTTTAATAATAATTTTTTTAAATTCTTTCCTTCTTTTTTAAAAAGTACTTTAACAAGTACTTTAACAAAAAAATTATTTTTTTTTAAAGTAATTTTTTAAATCATAATTTTTTAAAAAGTACGAATTTTTAAAAAAAAAAAATTTTAAAAAAATTTCGTACTTTAAAAAAATTACTTATTTTTATAAAAATTTCGTACTTTATAAAATCTTAATTTTTTAAATAAATTTATTTTTTTTCGTACTTTTTAAATTTAACAAAAAAATATTTTTTCCTTTTTACATTTTTTATTTTTTTCTTATCCTTTTATAAAATATACTTTTTTTAGTAGCAAACATAATACATTTTTTTTTTTCGAAAAAAATTTAAATTTTTAAAAGTACGAAAAACTTAACAAAATTTTAAAAAATTTATGATTTTGAAAAAGTGCGAATTTTTTGTAAGAAAAATTTATTTTTATACTAAAAATAACGTAAAAAATATTTTATAAGTTTTTTAAAAAGAAAATTTTGGTAAAAAAATTTTAATTTGTTAAAGTACTTGTTAAAGTACTTTAAAAAAAATTAAGATTAAAAAAAATTATGATTGTAAATATATTAAAGAAGACAAGGGTAATATAGTCATTTTATGGTCATATTGGTGATATCGAACAAAATTTGAATGTACATGGGTGTAATGAGTACGAAAAAAAGTAAGTTGGTCATTACGGTACAAATGAGAAAATAAGTTGGTAATAAATGGCCTTTACCCCTGATAATTTGGCAAAATATGAGTTACATGTTGCACATGCTTAAACAACGCTTTCGAATGGTATGTTATAATTTTGATGCGCCTTTGTGTATTCTTTTTGTTATGTGATTTGATAGTTTCTATATAATTCATTGCTTTTTATAGAGAGTTTTGATTTAAAGCAACGGTAACATGAAATACATGAATAACTCAAGTTTTTACGATCACATGGTAACATATACTACGTTCTTTGAAAAAACATTCAAATGTCAAATGATGGTATTCAATGTGACGGTAACATGAAAGTCGAAAATAATTCAATTTCCAACGGCTATATATCAGTGCTTTTTTTTTGGAAATTCAAATGATAAATGACACTAATCGAGTGGTTAAATAGTTGTAAGGATTATCTGATTATATTTTCCTTGAATGTATAATTTACCATTAGCATATATGGGATGTAAGTGATGTTTGGAAAACGTCTTAGGAAGTCTATTCATTTAGTTTATATAAAATCATATAATGTTGAGATTATTGTCTAAACTTTATAAAATTGACAATGTCATGCTACTTAACTGCCTTTCGTATCCAATCATAAGTAGATCATCTCCTCATTGGTGCTTTCTCTCTAGTAAGAGCTACAGGTACAGTCGAGCCGCCGTGCTCGTGTCGGCTCGTGTCGTCGTGCAAAAGTGGCGTCACATCACTATTTTTTCTCATAACACAAAAATACACGAAACACTCAAAAATCAGGCTCTTGGTTTAACAACCACACTTTTAGGTGGTATATGGTGACCCCACTCTTTTTTATTTTTTTTTTTCAATTTCTATACATATAAAAAAAGTCTTTTTATATAAAATTCAAATTCTAGCCGTTACCTTCCATCTATAATTTCAAATTTCAAAAAAAATAAAAATTATATAATGCACGAAAACGCCAAACACCAAAACGCGAGACACGGGTACAGTGTCTCGCGTTTTCGTGTGGGGTTTTCGCACGACCATCTCGGCTGGTTATACCGGCGCGAGACACAAAACACCACATTTGTTGTGGTCCTCGCGTTTTCGTGAGGCGTTTTCGTGCCAAAACGCCAAAAATTTCTCCCGTAGCTTGAGCTCTAATAGTTTAAATGGTTGGATAAAAGCCCCCATGCTTGCTTGACCATGATAACTCGTAGGGTAAAATAATATTTCATTCATATAAATTATATTGGTTATTACATCTATTATTTATGGATGACTATATTCGTCAAGTTTAATATATCAGACTTTAGGGCATACATTACGGTAGATTTTTTGTTGCTTTATCAAACGAAAAATAATTTTTTAATAAAAATTTAGATATTATAAATCTACATTTACTATGAATTAGTATAAATCTTTATTACTTCATAAAAGTGTCTTACGTACATAAGATTAAATATCTAAAAATTATGGAGAGATTTAAGAAATGAAATATTTTCATGTCGACATAAAATGAAAGTCAAATATGATTAATAATATATGTAAACCTTTTTAATTTGTATTAAACGAGGTTTTAAGCCCGCGCTTCATGGCGGAGTGTTTGTCAACGAAAATATCACATTTCATTTATTTATGTAGATACTTTAGGTTTAGTCCTATTGCCTGGAAGTAGAGGGGAGTTTACTCACACCCGGGGCTGCTTCATTCCCCTAAGCCTCAGAATAGACACCTTGCTGAACCTTGATTTCGCTACGCTCAATAAGAAGCCGGAATAGCTGAAATTGGTTCGTGTTCCGTTTCCAAAGTCAGTCGTCTTTACCCAATTAGATCACAGCTGAATGTTGTAATTCTCGGAAAAGCATATTTTCTATTATTGTTTGCAGCCTAACATATACACAATTACGATCAATTGGCTTAAGGGGTTGGACCAAAAGCTTCCATGACATGCATATGTTCCGATATTCCCCCTCGAGGTGTAAGCAGTGGTGGCTCAAGGGTAAAGCAAGTAAAGCTAGGGCTTTAGGCCCCCAATTTTTTAAGGCCCCGGATTTTCTACGACTTTATATATATACAAAGTTGGTCACGATGTTTTTATTTGCACACCATCTTTAAAAATCTAATTAATCAAGGCCCCAATTAGCTGACAAATGTGAAATAATCAAAGTCTTGGGCTTTTTTTTTTCTAGTTTCCATTTTTTAGCTTACGAGCTGTAAAAGCTTAAGCGCGGATATATTGAGTATATATGAAAGGCCTATATTTTGCGATGAAAAATGACAAATCTTAAATTAAGTCGTGTGATAATAACCATTTACATTGAAGAATCAATGTTGATTCACCACACATCAAACATCTTTTATTTTCACTCAATAGCTTCCTCTTATCAACTCATGTATCATTCTCAACTCACAAGTTGCTTTTTAGGAATGTATTAAGATTTCGCTAAGAAAGTGCTAAAGTAAAAACGAACGTGGAACGTAAATTTTAAAGAAAAAACGATTATTTCTAGAAAATGAGCAAATATGATTTGATGATGTTGAAAATGAAACTATAAAACGACGAAGAGAATTTTTAAAACCAATTATTTCATTATCATTGCAAAATGAAGCTAATATCACTATACAACGAAAAATGATCAATTTAGATTAAGATACCTTCAGTTTACTATTTGATATGAAAAATTAAAATCCCTAATCATAACAAGCTAAAAGGTAGTTGTTTTGAACCGTTAAAAGGTCTTTAAGCATATATAACAATTGTTTAGGCATAAACGTTATGGATCACTAATAAGTTTTGTTAGAGAGGTTTGACATGTGGAACAATTGATACGTCGATTGATATACTTAAAACAAATAATAAATTTTAAAATAATTTCGTAATAACTTATATAGCTATATAATAATGTTAATCATTTTAGTAACAATTTCTTTAGCAAAAAAAATTTAATTTCAAATCTAAAGCAAAATTACAAGTTATCACAACTAACTAAAGTGACAAAAGATTAGGTTTATTTGGCTTAATTATCAACTGTAAATGAAATATTGTGCTATATTGATTTCGAGAAACTAATTAAAGATTTTACATAAAAACTTAAAAAAGTAAATTTAATATAAACGATTTTTCGACAAATAACTTTGATAAAAAGGCCTCGTCTTAGGGCTTCGTTTTAGGCCTCCGAGGAGGTTGAGCCGCCCCTGGTTGTAAGAGTGCTTCAATCAACAGCCCTCATATACAATAACTACCAACACATAACAGCATATGTTAATTTACACACAAAGTACACATAAAATGTTCGTTGAGTCAAAATCGACAACTAACTAATCAAATTATTTACTGAAGGTTCAAATTACATGCAACTGATATAAAAGCACATTGAATGCAATTCTTAGCAAATGTAAGACAGGTCATAAATCTATAATGCAACACTCAGCTAGAAGATTTATACTTATTTGATTAGAATCACCGCAAGATAGAAAGGATTTTTTTATAACTTATTATAAGGGTTTGAGGTGCCACCCAAAACCTAACTGCCATTACGTTTCTGTCTAGTGGGTCACACTGTGATGGTAAGAACCTGACAGTGTTGAGTTCAGGTTTTTACAAACACATAACCCGTCATGATTGTTAATACAAATCATGTCTAAAAAACGTCTTTAAATTTTACGACCTCAATCAAGAGTTTTGCTAAATAACAAAATGTAAAAAAAACGTTACGATAAAAATAAACGTTTACAAATTATAAACGAAAATTTCCACTACTAAAGATTAGTAATCACTAAAAGGTATGACAAAAATATCATTAAGCATGATAGTGATCAAGAAAATATTTTCCTCTTAACCATCATAATTTTTACAAAAGTATTTTCAACAAAAAATATATATACAAAATATTTTCTAATTAAAAGAAAAGTTTTATTTAAAACTTAAATTTGAAATTCAAAAATTCCCCTCAAAATAGAAGGTTCCATAACAGATACAACATTCCCCACAAAAAGACAAAAATAAGAGCGTAGTCTACTGGGTGACCACCTTATAGGTCTGGCGGCCCCCAGATATGTCTAGGACCGCCGAGACCGCCTGCAGTGACTGTTGGGTTTTCCTGTCTAAAAATACTGCTTCATTCCTAGCTGAAAAACACACCTCTTTGCACGAATTTTTCAGATACTTTCTCTCTCTAAAAACCTTCTTTCTCTCTCTAAATCTCTTGATCACTAACATCATTTGATCTTGTTTCAAGTGATTTAATCTATTCTTCTCATCTCTCTACTCTATCAAGTGCAAGAGAAGAATATTCGTATTCGCCAAGAAACGAATTGTTATTTAGTGATCTCTCCTCTCTTCTTCTAAGTATCAAATCTCTATTGTAATTATCTTGTGTAATTGTGTGATTCGGGTTGTGTGTAAATCCGATCGTGTAGATCTTGTGAGTGTATAGTGTTTGTGAAGTGGTAGATTGGTTCTAGCTAACATTAGGACTCGACATTTAGCTTAGTGTCGGAAAACAACGTAAGCGACGTGTAAACGGTTTTCTCCGCCTGAAGAGAGCTTGTTGACATAGTGAAATCTCGAGTAGGATACTCGGGGAGTGGAGTAGGGCGAAGAAGAGCTTCGTAGCCGAACCACTATAAATCTTGGTGTCTTGGTTTGATTGTTTCTTCTCTCATTTCTTTATATTGTTGTGATTGTTATTTAGTATTAGTTTAGATATTTACATTGTTGATTCATATTGTTGATTGGTTGGACATACAACTCTAATCTAAGTATTTTGAAAGCAATCTTTTAAAACAAAAAACGAATCTGTAAACTATTCAACCCCCCCTTCTAGTTTCCACAATTGGTATCAGAAGCCAAAGTCACTCAAGATCTTTAAAATATATTGTATTTCAAAGCTTGGATCGATCTATGGATTCTGACAAATATTTAGAAGGGCAATCCATGCAAAGACCACCACTTTTTGAAAGTGATAGTTTTATTTATTGGAAAAATAGATTCGAGACATATGTTAAATCAAAAGATCTAGCAAAAGTTCAATAAAGATCCATTTTTTATCATAGATCCCAAGCCTCCATCTCAACCATCCATTTTTTCATCAAATTAATTAAACTCACTTTCCACATTTTCTTTTAAAATTAAATATCTCACAAACCGTTAATCATTACGTAAAATGAAACATATCATTGCAACGAGAATTAAATCATCTTTCTAACGAGGGGCACTTTGATATATCTTCGACGAACTTTTTTTTTAATTTTATTTTTTAATCACGTCTAGAAAGATCACATGTGATTCTGTAAAATCACATGTGATTTTTTTTCAGACGTGACTAAAAAAATCGAAAAAAAAGTTCGTCGAAAGTATATCAAAGTGCCCCTCGTTAGAAAGATGATTTAATTCTCGTCGCGGTGATGTATTTTTTGTCGTTTAACGATTTACCGTTTGCAAGATATTTTAAATTTTAAAAAAGAGGTGGAAAGTAGGTTTTTTTTAATTTAATAAAAAAATAAGTAGCTATGATTGGTCTATTGGATATTTGATAAATATTGGATCTTCACTTATCTCAACTCCAAAAGATCTTGATCTCTGGCATGTTATTACTAATGGTGATTTTCAACCTATTTAACAAAAGTCAAAAACCAAATTAGACGAGGGTATCCCTTTTGAAAAACAAAGTGACGATCTTAAAAAAAAGCTTGTGAAAAACAATGAAGCTAAAATGGTCATTTACAATGTTTTGCCAAGAAAAGAATATGAAAGAATTTTTATGTGTAATACGGCAAAAAAAATTTGGAAAACTTTGTTAATCAACCATCAAGGTAATAACCAAGTCAAAGATAACAAGATCGACCTTTTGGTATAACAATATGAACAATTTGTCATTTCTGAAGACGAAACTATAAATAGTGCTTTTGCTAGATTTAATACTATCATTACTAGTCTAAAAGCTCTTGATGGAGGTTATTCTAGCATGAACTATGTTAGAATATTTCTTAGGGCTCTACATCCTAAATGGAGAGCAAAGGTCACGTCGATTGAAGAGTCGAAAGACTTAATATCACTGTCACTTGATGAACTCATCGGGGTTCTCAAAGTTCACGAGATGATCATCAAGAAAGATTCTGAAATAGTCAAAGCTAAGGGAGAAAGAAATTCTTTTTCCTTAAAGGATAAGAAAGAATCTAGTGATGAGGAGTGTTCGACTTCCGGAAGTGAAGA
>BQNB010155876.1:0-15338 GCA_026074375.1 Tanacetum coccineum
ATGACAATCTATATGATACAACCGTGGCATAGAGTGACAAGACAGAAAGTGGCCCAAAGCTTCGCCCGCATCAGCGAAATTACATTCCCATCGCTGGCTACCAGTGGAGGAGCAGAAGGACCGCTCGTCATAGAAGCGGAAATTGGAAGGCCTGGAATACACCGAATCTAAGCGGTACCATCCACAGCCCACAAAATGCTTAAGTTCACGGTCGATGGAGGAATAGTCACTATTCGTAACACTATCTTGATACCCACTGAGTGCGCCACGGTGACCACATCGTCTAAGGAGATACCCAAGGAAGTTGAAGTCCGTAATGAAAATTTTAAAGTAGCTCTACATCCGAATTTCCTTGATCAGGAAGTGGCAATCCATAGCGTTTATGATCCGTACTTCCCATGAATCCATAGCGTTTAGTTTTATTCATAAAAAAAACTTTTATTTTGGAAACACATTATGAACTATAAATTGCTAGTCTAATCATATAATATTTTATATCGGATGTAAGCCGAATCCACTTTTGACTTTTTGCATTATATAGTCCATAATAAAAATTTTATTTCGATAATCATTAGTCATGTTTATATTTATTTTCCAAAAAACCCTTTTATTTTCTCACAAGTCAAGAACTTAAAATAAAACATATAAACATCAACTAAACTAAATAACATTTATTTAAACACACTTAACAATTAAGGCATGCAAACATTAAATATGATCCTAATTATCTAATAATTAAATAATGTATTTATTCACATAAGACTCCTTCATCCAATGACTCCGGCCACATACATCGAATTAATCGATTGCGTAAGCCTTATATAAATAAACACCACATAGCACATAAATCTTTTAACTAATTTAGGCCCCATTATTTCAAAGATAATGGTCTTCCCGAATTCTTGAATCATGAATCTTACCAATTAAGAAAATATTTTAAATTATGCGAATTTTGATCATATTTAATCTAAATCCTTTTAACAAATTAACAAGATTTAAATATCTAATATCAATCTATGATAAATTTGCATGATTTTATCATGGATCACCATTAACAATTAACAAAACTTAAAACTATTAATAATTAATACATCAAGTTTTATATAAAATTGCATACAACCTAGATTTCGTCTAATTAATTTTATTAACCGTTAAGATCAAATCTTTTTAACAAAAAAGCCCACCGGGGCATTATTAATCACGAAACCCTAATTTGTCCAATTTTATTCCTTGTAATTAAATATTCTACACGATGGCTCGTGATGCCACTATTGGGTTTTACGATCTAATTAACCAATTAATTAACACGAGTACGCAGCGGAAAGATCAAACACGTTTAAAACTTAATTTAACATGGGATTGAAGATATATACCTTTAGCAAAGAACGTTAGACTGCTTGTAGCAATAAACGTTACACCGTCTTTAATATACGCGTGTGTATAATACCACGCGAAACCACCAAGTTACCAAAGTAGATAACCTCTATGGTATGCATACACTACACGTCACCGAGATACGTGCTAGTCCTTTCTTCATGAATAAAGCAACTCAACACTTTGTTCCTGTTTCTTGTATTAAACTAGTCAAACACTAAAAGTATAATTATTTGATCGCAGTAAGATACGCAAGGCCAAGGGATTATATGTATTGATTATTGCATGCATGACATGATCATGCATGAACATACATCACATTCTCATCATATGAACACCCATCTGTCGAATGGAATTAGGGATATAAAAATAGTCGATTGACTTTTTTAGGGATATCATTATATCTTGGTTACTATTGATTTATGAACATGAAGGGTATTTATATAGTCTTTAAACTTCTTCTCCAAGTAAGACTATATAGCCTCAAGACTTGTTCTCCAAGTCATGCTAAAACTCATCTTCTTGTTTGCTAGAAACGACACTCGAACCTCTTCTTCTTTTCTTGTTCGGCCGGTCCATCAACCAACACCTCACGGTTTGGTTTTCTACAACAAGTCCTTCACTTGTTAATAATCTATTAATTATATATCAAAACGCTAATGTTATAATTAACGACCGTTTAATTATTTCATGAAACATATTGATATAATTAATATACAATAAATATATTAATTACATTAATAAACGTATCCTCTGTGTAAACGCGTGTGCCCCCATAAGCTCATATATTTCCGGCCGTATATTTATTTATAATATGGACATATCCCAACAGATACAAATTATTAAAACAAGATAATGCGATATGCAACCTCGTGATACATTATTAAAACTTGATACAACATTAACAAACATGCAATGAAAACCAAATGTCTATACACAATCACTCGTATTGAAGTACTAATACAAATAATAGATAACACATGCATTACTAAAGATACAAAAACCTAAAAAACAAGAAAATCTATAACTGAAACATGGAAAAACCAATGTCGTAAAACTAGGTGATACAAAGAAATGATTAATGCGACAAGATCTATAATTTGGTAGTGGTGGCAGTTGAAATCCTCGATACAGCTGTGATTTTATTCGCTAACCAAACCGTTAGTTCGGGTTTGTATCGCAGGCTGATGTGGATCGAACAACATATCAGCCTGTCACCATCTTGAACGAAAAAACCAATCACCATTGACCGCAGCGAAAGGCGGATACAACTGCTCAACGTAGGGTTTTTTTTTTTTTTTTTTTTGTTTTTTTTTTTTTTTTTTTTTTTTTTTTTTTTTTTTTTTTTTTATATTTTTATTTTTTTTTTTTTTTTGTGTTTTCTGCGTGTTCGTGAACCTCCTTATTAATTGTATCTATTGCATGAACGAGTGGTTTGTGGTTATATGAATTCTCAATATAGTTGTATTCTTGTGATTTTAAAGAAATCATGTCTACAAACAAGACAATCAATGAGTTATGAAAAAAAAAAAGACATGAAGAGTTGAAAGCCCAACCGCGTGGCTGATGCGTTGGCAACCTATGAAGACCAAACAAAACACTGGGAAGGAAATGGGTAATGGAAGTTGGAAGCCATTTGAATGGCGAAAGTGAAGCAGAAACTGTGCACACTGCTCGAGGTTGCACATACAAGAATTTCATAAATTGTCCAACACTTAACTTCACCACTGAAGGGCTGTGGGAATAAACTTGGTGGTTTGAGAAAATGAAATCTGTGTTCATTATCAGTAACTGTGCTGTGGAATGTCAAGTGAAATATGTTGCTTGCACCTTGTTAAATGGTGCTATGACATGGTGGAACTCTTATGTTAGGACTGTTGGAATTGATGCAACAAATGAGGTGTTGTAGAAGGAAATGATGAAGTTGATGTTTGAAGCTTACTGCCTAAGAAATGAGATTCAGAAACTATAGGGTAAATTGTGGAGTCTGATGGTGAAAGGTACTGATGTTATGGGCTACACACAATGTTTTTCAGATTAGTTTTTGTTGTTCCACAAGTAATGGTTCCATATGAAGATGAAAAGGTGAGAAAGGTAACATTTGGGTCTTCCTGATAGCATTCGGGGAAATATAACCTCTACTGGACCGGTGAGATTGCAAGATGTTGTTAAGCTAGCAAACAGTTTAATGGATCCGAAGGTGCGTACTTATGGTGCTAGACAAGCCGATAACAAGAGAAGGTTGGAAAACACTCCAAGAGATAACCATGTTCAGCAATCGCCTTTCAAAAGGCATAATGTAGCAAGGGCCTACACTGCTGGGCCTGGTGAAAAGAGTGGTTATGCTGGTAAACTACCTATGTGCAACCGATGCAAATTGCATCATAATGGGCAGTGCACTGTGGCATAAATTGCAAGAAGGTTGGCCACATGGCCCGGGATTGTAGGAGCCCCACTGCTGCAGCTGATCAAAGAGCCCCCATGGCAAACCAAAGAAACACGGTTACATGTTATAAATGTAGGAAGCAGGGGCACTACATAAGTGCTTGCCTAAAACAGAAGAATCAAAATCGTGGGAACACAATTGTGAATTCAGCTGGGAGTAGTGAAGCTCGTGGAAGAGTGTATACCTTAGGAGGAGGAGGTGCCAACCAAGACCCGAATGTTTTCATGGGTACGTTTCTTCTCAATAACCATTATGCTTCTATCTTATTTTTACTGGCATCAATAGAAGTTTTGTCGACCTGCATTTAGTTTCCTTACTTGATATCACCCCATTATGCATTAGACACTAAGTATGACGTTGAAATGCTGTGGGAAAAATAATATAGGGTTATACCATGAATTCGAGGTGTACTTTAAACATGCTAAATCACCCGTTCAACAAGATTTTTTATTGCCCGTAGAACCGTGGTAGTATTCGACGCCTATAATTGGTATGGATTAGTGTCGAAGATATGCCGTGATTAGTCCTACGACGAGAAGATTGTTATCGTATTCCTATTGGGATATGAGATATTGAATGTACGAGGTGATAGCAGTGACGGTGTAGAAGCGAGTCCAGATTGAACATCATAATCGTGACCAAAACCCAGAAATATTTTTTGACAAAAAAGGATGTCATGTATTTTGGACACACATCAACGAAAAGAAGCCGAAGAACAAGTCCAGAAGTATGTTTTTGATTTTTCTATTTTTTTTATCTTTTACTTATATTAAAAAGAAAAGGAAAATATTTTTTACTTTTTATATTTTTATTGATTTTTTTTCTTTTTAATTTTTAAAGACAAGAATGAAACTTTCGAGGACGAAAGGATCTTCAAACCAAATCAACAAACACAAAACGTAGGAATCGTAAACACTATTCCTCGACAGCGGCGCCAAAAACTGATTGGTAGTTTTACACACGTTAAATATATATAAAATATAATACTTTTAAAAGAGAAATTAAGAAAATTACCAAGTTACTCTTGATAAAATTCACTCTCAAAAATATATATAATATAATATAAAATACGTATATTAAACCGGGTAAATATGATCACCCGGGTCGTTATCCCCAATGACTAGTGAAATTGAAACCATGTTTTAAGTTCGGATCCTGATTTGAATGAAGCAAAGATATTTGATTTGGTTTCTAGAAATAAAAGCACTAATTTTAATCTTTTTATAAAAGACTAATTAAACTAATTAAAATCTAACCCTAATTATTAATCAAAATTAAGTGAACTAATTAAAATAAAACTTAAGGACTAATTGAGCAAAAAGGAAAAGGACTAACGGGGAAAAACACTTAATGGGCAAGGATTAACTAAGAAACTACTAAAATAGAGTAATTGCAAGAATGTTCCCTGAGGGCCTTCCCCGATAACAAATAAGGTCCGAATTAAGGTGAGAATTGAAAAGTGCTTAAAATGAAAAACTCAAAGAAGCAAAGTTGGAGATTAAACCATAATGAACAAATTTAATAAAAGAACCTTGTGCTGAAAATCAATAATAAGCTCAAAAAGAGCTTATCTTTGAGCTGTTTACAGAAAGTGAGGCTTAACCCTCAGTTTTAGAAAATAAGCTATAAAAGACTCAAAACTAGTTCAAAATGAAAAAGGAAAGAAGTTCTGAAGAGCTTAAGATAAGCTTAATCTAAGAATGCAAAGAAATTTAACCTAGAAGAACTTTTAATCTACTAAAATTAAGCATGAAACAAGCAAACTCAGGAAATAAGCAAAGAAACTCAAAATCCAATTAAGCTAAAAACCTTAATAAGCTAAAATAAACTCTAAAACTTTAAGGACTTATCAAACTACTTATTATCCATCTAAATAAGCTATAAAATCTAGACTTATAAGCTGATTTAACAAGTTTAGACTCTTCTTAAGTTCCTACTGTTTTTTGGAATTTTCAGGCTTTTTATGACTTTTGACAGCTAAATTAAACTAGGAAAATAAGCTAGAAATTGCAAATTAAGACTTAAATTGTATTAAGCTATATTAAAACTTAAATCCTACTAAATTTGATAAGCTAAATCCTAAAATTACCTATCTAAATTAAGCTAAGAACACAGCAGTACTAACTGAGGTTAGTACTGCTAGTGTAAAAGTTCAGCAGTACTTTCAAGTGAAAGTACTGCTGATGCAATTTGATTTTTAAAAACAGAATTAAGCTTATGAAATAAGCTAGAAAATAAAAACTAAAACTAAGTTCATAATAAGCTATAACTACACTCAATCCTACTGAATTTTAAAAGCTAAAATTTAAGCTAATAGTACTAACTTATGGTTAGTACTGGTAGTGTAAAGGTTCAGTAGTACTAACTTAGGTTAGTACTGCTAGAGCAAAATCAAGAGTGCACTTAAACAAACACTCCTTAATCATTATGACAGATTTGAGAAAAGCTTTTTAAGAGAAATCTAATGAACAAGTGCTAAATACCAGATAAAAACTAGCTTAAAACAAACTTAGCAATCATGATTAAACAACTAAATAAGCCTTAATCTAAGATCTAAACTATTTAAACTAATATTTTTGGATTTTATGAGTTTTTATGACAGAAATTAATAACTAATGATCTATAACTATTTAAGCAAAAACAGATGAGGACAAACAACTAATAAGCACTAGAAGAGATATTTAAACACTAATAAGCAAGAGAATAAGCAAATAAGCAATATTAAGCATATAAACTAAAACTAAGCAATTTAAACTGAATTTAGAGAAGAGTGAAAAGAGAAACTTACTTAATCCTTTAGCTAAACAAAAGGAACCAATTAAGGCAGCTACAAGCTCTCTAGCTTATGAATAAGCTAGAGTATAAGTCCTTGGGATCTCTTCCAAGTTAAGATCCCCTTCCAAAAGCTCAAATTTAGTAAGATCCATAATAGATTTAGCTGATTTAAGGTTTAATTAAGATTAATACTGAATTCAAACAGCTCTATTTTAGCTTATAGACTGAAAGAGCTAAATATAAGCTTATTAGCTTATTGAGACAATATGGCTTATTAAGAGAGCTTATGACTTTAAATGAGAGCTTAGAAAATGAGATTTAAAACACTAAAAACTGAATTTCATTAATTAAAGAAGCTGATTACAATACTTGAAAAAGGAAATTACATTTAAGAAAATTACGAATTTAAGCTAAAAATTAATAAAAACTAAAATTGACTACTAAAACCTAGATTAAAAAGAAAAATTCAAGACGCCTTGTGTGTGTGAGAATGAGGCCTATTTATAGTGCCCAGCTGAAGCTTCTAGGACCTCTAGCCCTGCTTTTCAATCTTTCAATCTCTGCCATTCATTTCTTCAATCATTTGATCATCAATTGTGGCCGTTTGATCAAGATGTGGACACCTGAGGATTGCCAGCGTGTCATTCCCTTGATGTGACGTTTGTGTTAGTTTTGTGAGTGAATTACAAGAGCAATTTTCTTCCTTACTTGCGCTTTTCTCTCAATAACGTGGCATTCTTTCTTGGGATTGGACCATTTCAGAGTCTGGTGGTAGTAGTCGTTCCTTACTGCAAGAGTGTACTTAATCCCATACGAATTGTCCTTTTTACCTTCAATTTCTTTGTTTTGCTCCCGTGATTTGTAAAGTGGAGGGTGAAAATGGGGAAGACGATGAATATAGTGAATGGGATTGCCTTGCCTATTTTATAACTGAATTGGTATAAAACTCGTTTGAACTTATAGCTTTTGTACACTAAATGGTCCTGTGTCTTGTTCTTTTCCTCTTTTTTTAGTTATATAACTTTTTGGAAATTGCAAGATTGGTACCTTGAGGTATCATAAAAGAAAGGGCTAAGGATTGGGCTTGATATTTTTTGGGCTTCGGCTTTGTACTTCTTATGATTTTCTCGTGTCCGTGCTGTGCCTGCTTTGACTGTTTTCTAGTGATTTTTGACTTTATCCGTACCTGCATATCACAAACACAAATAAAGCATGATTTTGCTTTGTTTGGGTCTGTTTTGGGTGTAATTGGGTCTTTTTAGGTACAAACGGATATGTCTATTTTACACTTATCATATACATAGACTTTAAAACCTATACCAAAAATTCTAAAACCCTAACCACTAAACCCTATACCTAAAACTTTAAACCCCTAACCACTAAACCCTATAACAAAAACCTTAAACACCTAACCACTAAACCCTACACCAAAATCCTAAATCTTATATACCAGAAACCATAAACCCCCTCCCTAACCACTAAACCTTATACCAAAAACCTTAAAACCTTAACCACTAAACGCTATACCAAAAACCCTAAACCCCTAACCATTAGGTATAATATTACAAGTGATATATACATAAGCTTTAAAATCTATACCAAAAAACTCTAAATTCCCTAAGCTAAACCTATATCAAAAACCCTGAACCCCTAACCACTAGTATAATTATCATAAGTGTATAGACATAAAAACTTTAAAAATCTTATATCCTATAAGCCCCCCCCCCCCTAAAACCCCTAACCATAGGTATTAATAATACAAGTGTATAGATATACATAAACTTTAAAAATTTACAAAAACCCTAAACCCTAACCACTAAAACCCTATACCAAATATCCTACAACCTTAACCATCTAGTATAATATTTCAAGTGATATGGTACATAAAACTTTCTTTACCACTTGTGGTATCTTAAGGTATTTGAAACAACATGCAGCCTTTTGTACTTCTCATATCCGCCTTCGAACCTCTTTCATTTTTAACTAATATTCATCTGTGGCTCACAGACTAATTCAGTCTGAGATTGTAATAACACCGGTGATTTAAATTTATAACATATATCAACTAAGATTTCACTCGTGGCTTAACTACTCTTGTGAGATTGTAATATCACCGATGATGAAATATTACTTGCTGAATTCAACTACGATTCACCCTGTTGGCGCTTAACACTTATTACCCCCTAACATTGGGGTTATTATCACTAGGGATAATAGGATAATACTAAAATATTATAGTGAAAAGTCAATATATTATGACATTAGTTAGGTATTCCACTTTGATTATATCCAGGTGTTAATAAGCAATATAATGTGATAGTTAATTGTTGGGATTATTTTTGAAATTTTAACAGTTATAATGTCAATGTTCAACAATCAAAAGTTATAGTGTTAGATTATCACTGTGTAATAAACTTAAATTGATAGCCCATGTGTAAAATCGGTTGTGACTTAGTGTTTGCTTGCTTTTTACTTAGTATAATTATCACTATGCAATGTGTATGGTATTAAATTGTTACCGAATGTTTATTGTTAACTTCATTTTTACCACATGTGAGAGTACTCTAAAACTATTTGAAAACAACATTAGCCTTCACCTTTTTCGGCTCCGCCTAAGCTTTTTTAATTAATTTACATGCGGCTTAACACTTATTACTCTTTACGGTCTAATATCAAACGTGATAAATAATCGGGTCAAAAAATTGTTCAGATTATTCGGGTCAACCGAGTAACCCGATTACGCAAACAGCGAGAGGGTATCGGGTATGGATTTTTTTGGCTTAACTCGGGTTCGGGTGACCCTGATAAGAGTTGTTTTTTTAAACTAAATTTATAAATTTTTTATTTTGAAAGAGAACATGAAGGATTTTCTTTTCATTTTACTCATATTTGGTTGACCCCAACCTGAATTAACCCGACCCAAGTTGACCTCGAACCAGAGTAACACGAATCCAATAGGGTCGGGTTGGGTATGGAATTTATACCCTTGACCCGAACCCGAACCGAGTTGACCTGAACCCGACCAACACGACCCGACTAATACCCCTAGTCATACACAAACGTGTATAATATTTGCATAGACCAAAAACACCAAAAGAACTAGTGATCCTAAAAGTTATACGTTAGTTAATCAACAAGTTTTTATTATGATGTTGATATGCAATAGCGACGTGGTTTACCCCTTTTTGTGGTGTACTGTCTAAACTCATTAGAGATCTTGGCATGAACCAACTCAAAAAAGAAGGGTTTTGGAGTATGTCAAAAGTGTCGGTGTTATACTTCAATACTGATAACGGTATTTAATAGTAATTTATTTATACTCTATAACATCACTATGCAAAGATAATATCATTCTCTATTATTGTAAACAACAAAGTCCTGAGCATTTTGATTGGTTCACAAAATTAAGGACAACACATAAGAAAATAAATGACTCCCTTAGTCATTGCTTCCAACTTCCAAAATGAAGAACCAACGCTATCACATTACTAAAACACGTTTTTTCATACAGGCGTAAAAGGCCAAAAATGCATGGTACTCTTTTACAGAAAATAATTATTTCTCATTAGAAGTCTTGTCACAAACCTTTGATAAAAGAGGAATAAGAAGGGATTCTAGTTGATAACCTTATGCGACTTAAGAACAGACCACCTCAAACACCTGTAGCATGCAACTTGTAGCAGGACCAATGACAGTACAAATATCCAGTTGAATCCCATCTACAACAAAAAAAAAACAAAATCAATCTAAGTCTTAAGATTCACAAGGGTTTTTGTATATAAAAATTCATTACAGACCCCGTTTACAACCAATTTGCTCAAAAGCCACTTGTCATCTTCTTATCACTATTATATATGTACGCAACTTTTTGTATACTTCGCAAGAAGAAAATAAAGAAAGATGCTTGCAATCTGGACTGACCCATACTAGGATTACTAGTAGTATCTCTTCTTTTATAAGTACATCTATTTTATCGCATCTTAAAAATTCGCTATGTATAGCCCAGTAAACTTGCCATTTAAAACCCCATTGTTCATCTATGTTTTATCATATAATGGAACTTCTTGTTTTTGTGTAATATCATATAACATAGTTTGAATGCTCAATTGTAAGTTAAATTGTACTAGAGTAAAATTCATTGCATCTATGTGTAAAATCAAGTGCATATTATAGTATTTCCTTTTGTTAGTAAACAGTATAGACTTTGGTGTAGTTGTCTTGTCTTAATATTAAATGGATCGCAAAGCACTTTTTTCAGTTTGAAAGGCTGAAGAATCAAAAAGATGCTTACCGATTTCCTTTCTTTCATTTTTGATTCTGTGGCCCATCTTAAAAATGTCACAATATATTTTCCCATATGCCGAAAATATACAATTCAGATGATTTCATTAGAAACAAAAGAGGCAAAGATGAACAGACATACTACTAAGGCATAAGATCAGAGTTGCAATATAAAATTGGAAATAATAGTGTCATAAGCTCTGTTGCAGGGTGTGCCATCTTTTTTTATTGACTCAACAACAATCGTCCATAAGCATTTTTATAGCATGTTGCAATAGCAACTACTATGAGAAATGAGGATTATAGGTGAGCTTCCCTCTGATGTCTGTATAATTTTATTTACTATTTAGGTAGATCCAAGGGATAAAGAAAGATTGTACACATTGACTAGAAACTAGAGAAGAGGATTCAATTTAATCATGTAATCTTAATAAAACTAGTTATGGTTATCACATATATCAATGTTCATTAATGTTGTTTCAGCAGTTCTTAGTTGTACAATGTATAATGTGAATCAACTATCATGATTAATAGCTGTCTTTAGGAAATCCTATCATAGTTGACTATCCGCATACAAAGTCCAAGATAACTAGGGAGAGACATACTGTGTTAATGTTCATGTTTGCATTGTGGCAATATACAAAAGCTTTGTAGAAAGTAAAGGAGAAGGGAGTTAGAGAGTAATTTTTTTTCTCATTGTGATGTGTTTTAAATTTTCATTTCAAATGGTGGGAGAAATAGAAATGGGAGGGGAAGTGAGACAATATATAATGACTTATAAAATAACCCCTCTCTAAATAGGTATTTAATCTTGTATTGGGCTAATCCTTATTTTTATGTTTCCCGCAACTTTGTCAAACATTGGTCAACGTTTACTTATACTTTGACCAAGATAGTCTTTATTCTAATTTAATTACTAATAAAACTATAAAACTAAAACATAAATATTCAAGACAGTTTCATCGAATATAAACACTGTTTTTCTTGAAGATTAACACTCTTGTTCCTTGTATGGGTTGATTATTAGTAAGGACGTTCATCAACGGTAGAATTGGTGTTCAATTTCACAAAAGATTCCTATCTTCTCATCTGCTCATGGTGACTCAGACGCTTAGCCATTTCTCTTTCAAATGATCTCATTATGTCACGATCTAATTCACCAAGCAGAGGTGGTTTCTTCCGTGGTTCTGATTGAAAGATCTTAAGCTTTACTTCTTTCAAAACCTTTTCCAGCGTAGCATCATAAAACTTCACAATCTTCACCAAGTACATAACCCGTTTCTCATCTTTGCTGTTAAAGTAAATCAAACCTGTATTTGGCTTGTCGACTATTGAGTACGGTTCATATGCCTCAATACCAAGAAATAATCAATCGTTGGCGGGGGGCCTGGCGGGATGTGGATGGTTTGGGACGGGGGGTGGTGTGCATGGGGGGGGGGGGGGGGATCCGCGGGGAGGGGGTTTTGGAGTGGGGGGAGGTTAGTGTGACCTTGATTTGGTAACTCTTAATTCCTAATTGGAAATCATGAACTCTCTTCCAGATCACACGACTTCTGATGAACATTATCAATGAATTCATCAACTTGGTTTCATGATAATTGACCTTCTTGTTCCGACAATGATAATACAAGTCTTCAATATCATTTTTGTTCAGATACTTGAAGTCAGCTTCAGAAAAACTATTCGGCTTATCATTTTCTCTCATCATAATTATTTGTTCTATGAAATCTAAACCATGTGGTTGATCAGTAGTGATTTTGAAAACTTTTGTAATCCTGTGATTAGAGAAATAGTCTCTGGAGTATTTCTGATCTTTTTTTGTTTCTGTTGTACACTCTTTTATGCCATGAATCTTTCCAATGTTGAATTGTCAATCATACGTCTTCATTAAAATTCTTAAATTCTTTACGAACCCAGCGATTCATATTTTCTTCCAGATCAACTTTTGGAAATCATTATGCATGTATCTTAGGAGTGAAAGAATATACTTCTTCTCCTTAGTATTTCCATTCTTTAGAAAGAATATATCTTTGTGTACAAAAATACCTAGAGGTTCATTTGGATTCCTTTGTGGTCCAAAGAAAACGAGAGGTCTTGGTACTGAACGTCTTATATCCTCTTGTCTGCTTTCCTAAACTATCTGATTCTCCATAAAGTTTGTTATTTGTTCTAAATGGTAGGCATATTCTTTAGCATTCTTGAACTGATTACTTAACATATCATTAAGTGTAGCCTTCATTCTTGCATGATCAAAGATAGTTAAAACATGTTTATCAACATTTTGAAAACTATGATTAGCTTAGGTGTTTCTTCTTTGGAATCCCTTTGGTTATATAATATTCATCATCATCAAAACTGTTTACTCTACCATGCATCTCATCCCTGTTGTTGTTGTTGTTGCTTGGATACATACGTTATGGAATCTTTAGCTGAATGCTTAGACGAATAACCCTTTGCAGACTTTGAACTTTTCGATGCCTGTTATGCCTGTTTCACCTTTACTCGTGATCCCTCATCGGAGGAGCATCATCCTTCTTGATGGTTCATTCATGTCTGTTGTGAGTGAATTCATCATCCCTGCGGAGAAGTATTAGGGTGTGGAAGACTTTCAAACTTACGTTTCATTACCTTCCTATGAAGACTGGATTAGTGTAGGCATGATTTGAAGGAGACTTTCTTTTCATCTTGTAAATTCTGTTGTTGTTGAAGATTATGATGATGAAGTTGTTTTTGGTTGATGTGGTTGTAGATGGATGGAACTGTAATAATGTTGCTTTGTACGTTGAAATTTGAAAAGTTCTTCAATTGATCTTTTGGTTGCTTGGACTTAAATGTCTTGGAGAAAACAAGATCAGGTGACTGTCTGAATGAAAAGCATCACGATCTTGTCAATAATGGTATGCAGCATAGATGGTTTCAAGTTGTTTTCAATTTAAGTCATTTGGTAGCTTTTTTAGCGGTTGTGGTACAATTTCATTATAGAATCGATCAAACTTTCAATGGAGTCTTTCCAGAGAAATAGTTAGTTGTGACGCACACTTTCGTTCCATGTTCTGAATCATATACCCTTGGCGTCTGCACATCTTGCGAAGTGCACCTAGAAGATGACTATACTTATTGGAAATAACGGTTTGGAGTGTGAAAGTTTTGGTTGTAGATACTGTTGGAAGTGGGACTAGAGATATCTGTCAATGTGCCTGAGGTAAATGCGTCTTATCTGAAGATAAAGTTTATCCTAGGGGATCTAGGTGTTGTGGGAATTGGTGTCTGCATCTTCTCAGTCCTAGTCTCACGCAAATCTACCCGTATCTACATCTTTCTCTTCCTCCTTCCTCCTCATCTACTTTCTCGTCATCTTTGTCATCATCATCAACATGTTCTGGATTGTCCTTATGACTCCCGACCTCTAACCTATTTCTCAGAGTCATCATCATCTTTGTTTCCTTCAACTACTTTTTTTTGTCTAATGGTTATCTTTAATGATTTACGTGGTGAACTTAATTCTCCTACACTCTGCTTCCTCTTCTTCCCTTAAGGACTAGCAGTAAGGGTAGGTGTCCTATGGGCTCTAGGTGTAGACTTATGCGTTCCTTGGGTAGAAATAACCCGTTGCGGTTGATTCATTGGAACATCTACCTTCATAAACACCGTCTTATACTCCTTAAAGTCATCAGTGGCACGGATCTCCTCAATTAGAAATACATCCGGAATCAGGATCCCTCGTACACGCACATCCTCAGTAGGGTACACACTAACCAATGGAATATCATCTTTAATAGAATGATAATCGTCTTCAATCCATTTAGGAATTTCTGGTAATTTCATCATTAAATCAACAATTATGAGCTTGACAAATCGAGGATACTGGATGGCTTCTTTCTTTTGTTTTACATTGTTCATGAAACCATAGAAGAGGAGCATAATTAACATTTGTACGGCTGATCACGTCATGAAATATTTGAAAAATAATAATCTTGGTTGGATCATGTCCAGATGTTCTTGTGGTTAAGCAGCGGTTGAACACCTTGAACATTGTTTGCCATGGTTGAGCTAGATTCTTTGTGTAAAAGATGCTCACTTTATCAACAACACCTTGATAGCCAACCGTGTTCATGAAAGTTTCAATAGTCTCAATGTTGACTGTTTCTACAAATGGATTTTCAGGAGTTTCCACTGGCAAATGAAGAATGTCTCAGAACATATCCACAGTATAAATAAACTCTTGAGTATTCAGCATAAACTTGATCATGTCTTCAGGACCAGGTACTTAGCTAACAGTCCTCCAGAATTGTTATAGATAGACAACAGGGACATCGGCAATGACAGTTAAAGCATAGCTTAGTGGATGATCAAGTAGAATCTGCCCAACGATCTTGCATTAAGGAGAGCATGGAATACTCTGCAGCACCATGTAATTATTGCATCTCCTAATTGTATGAGATCTTGGAACAAGTTGAGCAGC
>BQNB010155878.1:0-15338 GCA_026074375.1 Tanacetum coccineum
AAGGTCTAAACAACCTGAGCTACAACGATCTAAGGAGACCTTATTGGTTTCCACAATTGGTATCAGAGCCTGGTGGCTCTCGATCTAGGATTACAAGGTTTTTGAAGAAACCCTAAATTGCTAAACAAGATTCCTAAAATTGCGTAAGAGATATATATCAATCTCTTCCTAATTTATCTCATTCCTATCTTTATGAGATAACTCTAGAATATATCTATAAATTACATTAATTACGTCTATAACTAAGATCAGCATATTCGCTATATCTGTCAGCAGAAATGATAACATGACCAGCAGGAACATAATCAGCAGGAGCGCTACTTGAACTGCCAGCAGAAACCACTTAATGCCATCAGCAGAAACGAACATCTCTATCAGCAGAAACGACACTTAGTCGTTTTCAATAATTCCCAACAATATTTCAAGTAGATTTCGAACCATAACGTTTAATAAGGAGTTGTGGATTATTATTCTATAGATAACGTTTCGAAAAGCAACATTACGAAGGCAACATGTTATCTTATAAAATAAAATGCAATTCTCTTTAAAACTATGGTTGTTCATATTCGGAAAGTAATGAATTATTTCTAACAAGCTAGAAATAATATGGGCAACTAATAAGGAAATAAATCTTGCAGCTCCCACTGAATTTGACAACCTCGTATGAATGTCTTTTCAGTAGTAAAACGCAAAGCTCCAACTGGATTTGTTAACATTGTAAGTGTTACATCACCAGTAGATAGCAAATAGCGATTTATTTACTTTCCTACTCTCTTAAAATGCCTACGAGTAGCAATGTACTTATGTATTGAACAGAGTATATGAAATTCTACTTATGTAGATGAGGAACTAACCATCCATGCTTTCATTAACTTGAACTTTTAGCATGCAATTCCTCCTTAATCAGTCTGCCTAGCCACAAAGGTGTCTAGCACTATAAGGAATGAATCGAGTCCAAGAAAAAATATCCGGAAGACCTGCTAGTAATTTCTTTATTCTTTGCGGTTTAAACTCATACATCGTAACAAGTGCAAGATGTCATTATTTTGGTAGCTATAGATAAAATGTACTCTAGTTACACAAAATATTTTGTCTTTCAAAGATTTCAGCACCAGAAAAGTGTAATGAAAGATTGAAAGTGAGTTTAAATATAATTCATAAAAATTCAATTATAACCTTATCTTATTCTTGTCAACCAATAAGAAGAGATAGGAGTGAGTCTCACTCTTCTTGTCAGGAAAAGAGACTATGTTTGTCTTTTTAAGAAAAACAAACTCTCATTTTCGAATTATGTTTCAATAACAAAATTAATCAGAACATAGAAAGTTCAATTTAGTATTTTTGATAATTAAATTATTAAAAGAATTAACTACCCAATTAATTACTAATAAGACTAAGATCCAACTTGACCTCCCACTTATTACCGGAGGTTTGACCAACGTGTAAACAAGTAGGGCAAGAGGTAAGCGGCGAGCGTTAATTGCATTGTAAATGCAACTCTTGGTTTTATAAGACACGTAACTTTAGTAACTCATATATTAATGTCATGTACATGTTTTGTCTCATCTTATGCCTCGGGTCCAAGGTCTGACCAAGCATACTCGATTTAAGTCTACAAAAAATAAACATGCAAAAATTGACATAGATCAGACATATGAAATTTTTTGCCATGGGTTAGAAAGGCCCTAAGGTCTGACCAAAGAGGTCAATCCAAGTGCACGTGTTCTTATTTTGGTTGGAATAGGCATAAAATTTCACATAGGATATACACATAAATTTTATAAAATATGTGACAAAATTGTGTACAAAGAAGCATGCAAAACATCTTTGTAGCACAAGTTAAGAAAATGTTTTGTTAACTTTTAATCTTGACATCATCCGATCAAAAGTTCTCGGTAGTTCTATTTGAAACGCACAAAGAAGCGGAGAAGCGGGTCAGCGCGAAGCTTATTGAAAACCCGACTTCTTTATGGAAACAAAACGCCCCGTCTTATACCTCTCTTATAGTTAGTTCAAAATGGGTGAGCCGATTTACCAATTGACTAACGATGTATTTAAGAAAAACTTTTAACTCTCTAAGAAAACAAGTTTCATAGTTTAATGTCCGTATTTATTTGTCCAAACCCAAGTTTTACAAATAACACATAACATGTCACTAGGAGTATATAATTATGTGTGTAATTTAACAAACAAATTTAAACCAAGTTTCTCTTTAAGTATTAGTCTGTTTTAAAGTTTCAAAAAATCTTTTGCATATAGTCATAAGTCACAAGGAGTATAAGCACATAAGCATATAAACAGACATAAAGTAAGAATGAGGTGAAGACAAACTCTATTCAGAAAGCAGTAAATCACATAATACCCCAAGGTCTCACAAGAGTCTTCCCCAAACAAAGAACCAAAAGACTCTCACTATGTTTTCTGCTAAAGTGCCTAGATCACCACATCCATCATATTATATGATTGCGTGAGTCTTAAGCCCGGGATAATGAAAAGAATAGAAGACTTAAAACTCTCAATTACCTGTTTATTTAAAATCTATTCTTATTCAATCTATATTAACTAGCAATAAAGCAAGATTCTAGGTTTTTATTTATTCTTTATGGCAAGAATTGCATATTGTTGCCATAATTTTCAGTTAAAACAATAAATAAAAGTTTTCTCATGCAGTTCTAGCGTGTTTTATAAGTGTGTAACCCATAAAACCAAACGAGGTTGACTCGTGAAGCCACTGTTAGGATTTTAACAACTAGTAAACCAAATTTACTATGAGTACGCAACGGATGGATCTAGTTTGACATTAAAGATTAACACACGTATAAAGAAAGAAACACTAAACTTTTAGTTGAATGACTTAAAGCAAACAACGAGAATATTTAACCTTGAAACTTAGTGACTAAGTTGTCACCTCTACGGTTGTTCACACAACACGTTCAACGAATACACCAAGATGCTAGTCTTTACTTCACGTCTCACAAACACCGAGTGTTGCACTTTTCTTGAATCAAAAATCACAAGCAACCTTTGTATATGAACCAAAAACCACAAACCCTAATTAGGGTTTATGCAATTTCGGTTAAACCAAAATTTAAGAGATCAAAACCCTAAAGGTTTCAAGTCGTCGTCACTCTTGGAGAACTAGTAAACCGAATCTCCTTGATCCTATTGTGATCTAATCGAACTTGTGGGATACCAAATCGCACCACGAAATCTTTTTAGGGTTTACCAAAAATCAAAACAAGAAGGAAAAAAACCGAAAACCTTTTGAGAAAGATTTTGGAAATCGGTTAGGGTTTTTAGAGAGGGGAGGGGAAACCAAAAATCAATTTAGGTTTTTAGGGATTTTGAATGAATAAACAATGAGCTAGGGTGAGGGTGTTTATATGGGCACCCAAAACCTAGTCCTTGGTGAACAAGGAAACCATAATTCATTCCTTATTTCAATTCCTCCACCTCCTCAATTCAAAATCGACACAAACACCCCCTCTAAAATACCATAGGGGGCGGCCATCACAAGGCACCCCTTTGGGTTTGGGTTTTTGTTAATTTAAGTTCCTTCGGTTTACATATTTAAATAACCGTTAAGTTAGTTATAAACTATAACGACTATATAAATATATTACGTGAAGTATATTTAACAATAAACGTATTCTATGTGTCTTAACGTGTGTGCCCACAATAGGCTCACGTACTTCTATCGCATAACACGCGGATCCAACTACCACATTCCAACACTTTGAAGATTTTTAGACAATTGAGAAGTGTTATATCATTACAAACTAAGCTAAGGTTTAAATAAGACAACTTTATAAACTCTTGCACTTATTAGGAAATAAAAATATCTAGCTTCGACAAAAGTGTAAAAATTATAAAAATTTGAAGTGAAAAAAAATAATGTAGAATAGTCATCTTCTTCCTTTGTATATCAGAACTGTTTAGCCTGTATCTTTAGTATAGATTAGTATATTGGGCTCAAGCCCACTTCTAGAATAGTCCTTGTACCTCTATATAATGTATCATATTTTCATTTAATGAGATAAGAGATATACCAAACCTACATGGTATCAAGTAAAAAAACATCGATCCTCAAAACCTAAAAACACCTAACCAAAACCCTAAATCTGCTTACTTTACCTTGTTGTACATTTTTTTAAAGTGTGCTTAGGTCACATATTTTTCTGGTTCACATCGTGCTAAGGTCACGTTGTGCGTTAATCGTGCTCAGGTCACGAGTGTTTTATACGTGCGAAGGTCACATTTGTTTAATTGGTTCATCCTCAGTTTTCTCTTTGGTTCGATATAAACCTTTTCCCAACCTAGAGTTACTAAACAAAACCCTAAAACCCTACTATTACTTAAGTACTAACTCACTGATCTACTATACCTAATCCCACGCATTGTTTCTTGTTGATTTACCAAGTTCGACTCTCAAGCATTCATCATGATGGGTCCTGATGTTACAACAATGATGCGGTCATCGTAGGACTTCTACAAGAAGTTTTACAACTCCCTAGGCAGAGCACCTAATTATTGTAGTAGTAGTATAGGCAAGACTCGGGGGGTTGTTTGTCACACCCCCAAACGGGGTCTAGACAGAATACGTGTCCGAGGGCGTGACGTCATAACAATCCGATCACAAAGCAATAAAGAACGACCACTAATCATGGATGTTTGAAAAAGTTTACTCGTTGCATAAAATAAAATAAATTTAAGTTTTACAACCCATAATAATTAAGTTAAAAGTAGCGGAAGCATAACAAAGTTTTGATAATGACAACGAGTAAATAATAGATAAATCTTGAAATTGGCGAAGTCACATAGCACATAGACTCCACATAGCATCAAGAATCAATCCAAGCTAAGCACCTGAGAAAATATGTTTAAAACGTCAACATAATGTTGGTGAATTCATAGGTTTAAGTTAATACAAGAGTGGACCACAAGATTTCAAGACGTATGCGACTACTATAACACATACATTAGAGAGGAATGTTGGTACTATTTCCGCCTTTTACATGACAGGATTGGTTACGTCCATTATATAAGTTAATAACTATCTTAAAACTATTTATTTTACTTACTTTAAGACCAAAAATCATCACATTTTACTATTAGCCTATATTAGTCAACGCATATTTTTGGATGATTAGATAATGATTAGAAGGATGATTGGATAATCAGTAGATAACTAGTCATCAAGGTTATTGGGCTCAAGCCTATCTATTTGTATCTAAAAATATCATGTATATTGGAGAGGAATAATCAAGCAAATCAATTAGCCTTCCAATGGAGAATTAACATATTGGACATAGCTTCTTGCATACATCTTTTAAGCCTCTTCAACTTAATCATATTCTTGTCACACCTCATATAATTAAGAAAGAATTTTAACGTTCTGTTCGTTTCATTTTACTCTGACAATGATGTTATGTTGAAATTTGTTGCTTATGGTTTTTCGGTAAAGGATTACCAGACCGGACGGCTTCTTCTTCGTTGTGATAGTACGGAAGACCTTTACCCGGTCACTCAGCAACCTCGTCCCAAAACTCCAGTAGTTTTGCTTTCATTTAGTTCTACTACATGACACAGACGTCTGGGTCATCCCGGAGACAATATGCTTCGTCGTTTAGAGTCAAGAAATTTAATTTCGTGTCGTAAATCAAAGTTGTCTGCTTTGTGTCATGCATGTCAATTAGGTAAACATGCTATGCGTTCCGCATTATTATAAATTGAGTCTTCGGTTAATTTTGATGTTTGAAATCATTCACTCGGATATATGGACATCACCAATTCTGAGTGCAAATGGAATTAAATATTGTGCTATATTCTTAGATCATTTTTCGCACTTTGTTTGGGTCTACCCTTTGTACAAAAAATTTGATTTGTTTGATAATTTTGTTGTTTTTCGTGCTTATGTCAATAAACAATTATGTTCGACATCAAGGCTTGCAGTCCGCCGTCGTGACCATGGTGTGTGATATGACAACACCGTTTTCCATGACCTATTTTGGCCAAAATGGCATATAATTCGGTTTTTTTGCCCTCGTATTCGCAACAGAATGGAAAATCCGAGCGTATGCTGTCGCTACCATTAATAACTCTTATCCGTATCATTTACTCTTTCAGAATCACAAACCTCCCATCTTACTGGTGACAGCTCTTAAATGGTGCTCAACTTTTTAAATATATTCCCTTCTTACCATCATTAATAATGAGATCTGTGTGGTTTACCACTTCGCTATAAAGATTTCCCCCATACAATATAACCCCACGACAAGTCCTCGACAAGATAGAGAGAAGAGAAAGAGAAAGTTAAATAACTTCTGAATTTCACACGCTCAGTAATTAAATAATTTAGCGTTGTCTGCATATCGCGCACTCGTCTCTCTATGCTATGTCTTTATCCCGCTTGATTGTTTCCTCCTATAAAACTGTACGATATCAACCTACACTCGCTGTCCAGATCAGCTGTATAGCATCTGTATTGAGTGGATTAGACTATCACGCCGAAGCATCGGTGGTTATTGGTCAATGTGTGATATCTGATAGTTTTGTAGCACCGCTGTTCACATGCTGTAGAGTGAGAGAATGACTTAGATGTCGAGGATTCATGTGCGGTTTGATGAAAGACGTTTTCTCACCGTTGTAGGAGAGTCATAGAGTGTCTTGTGTTCTGTCTTGATAATAAAGGCGATAATTGACTCTACACCGTTTACCACCTGTGATAGCGTCTATAGACGAACAATTGATGAATCTCGCATAATACAGATCTTAGCGTATTGAAGCTAAACTTCAGCTCCTAGTATAACCCTTTCCTTATAATGCTTGAACCTCATACGATAGTCTCACCACAACCAGATACTCGCATCTGTCTAAATGATGTCATGTAAAGAACGCACATGCACCATATCCCCGACAACACACGATAGTTGCCGCATAGGTGTGTATCCCTTTAGTTCCTCCAGAGATAGCGCAAATTCCTCAATGTCTCGACTTAGCCTCCAATAAAATTATTATTTCGAGACATGTGCGGTTTGATGAAGACGTTTTTCCGTTTGGAAATGTTACGCCTTCTAATACACCAACATATGATTTCCTTTTACCACATATACAAACTACAACCAATGTTCCCACCACTGAACCATTTGTCCAACACATGGATGAACCAAACAACCCAATTATGCCCCATCCTACAACCCCTCCAACCAGCCCGCCACAACCAAATACCCCTCCATCTCATAGCTCAACACCAATCCTACCACAACTCGATACCCATCCATCTCATAGCTAAACACCAATCCTAACTTCGACCCAAACACAATCACATGCCTAAACGGTAGATAGCCATACTCCAATTCCCATAAATAATTCATCACAAACCATGCCTACCCATCCCATGGTCACTCGCGCTAAAGCAGGCATTTTTAAACCGCTTGAACGTACGAATTGTCATGTACCACCACTTCACCGCTTCCTCGCTCTCATGTTCATGCTCTTCGTGACCCTAACTGGAACGAAGCTATGTTAGATGAATATAATGCTTTAATTACTAACGGAACGTGGGATCTTGTACCCCGTCCAGCCAACGTTAATGTGGTTCGTTCTATGTGGCTTTTCAAACATAAATTTAATGCATATGGCTCATTAAGCAGGTATAAGGCCCGTCTTGTTGCAAACGGACGCAACCAACAGCAGGGTATTGACTGTGATGAGACATTTAGTCCGACTGTTAAACCGGCTACCATTCGTAATGTTTTGAGTCTTGCAGTTTCTCGTAACTGGCTCATTCATCAGCTTGATGTAAAGAATGCTTTTCTTCATGGTCACTTATCTGAGACTGTTTATATGCATCAAACTCCCAGGTTTGTTGATCCTAACAAACCTGATTATGTTTGTCATCTACAGCAGTCTCTGTATGGGCTTAAGCAAGCCCCGCGTGCTTGGATTCAGTGCTTTGCTAGTTATGCTACACGAGTCGGTTTTCAGCATAGTAAAATTGACTCCTTTTTTATTTGTCATTCATCGAGGATCTAAAATTGCTTACTTGCTGCTTTATGTGGATGATATTATTCTTACAGCATCATCTTCAGCATTTTTACTGCGGATCATTGCTTCTTGGTATGTGAGTTCTCTATGACGGTTCTTTGGTTCACTCAATTATTTTTCTAGGTATTTTGCTCAGCGATCGACATCTGGCTTATTTTTGTCTCAATCAAAATTTGTAGAGGAAATTCTTGAGCGAGCTTATATTCAAAATTGTTACCCGTGTCGGACCCCTGTTGATACATAGTCCAAGCTTGGTTCGGATGGTGACCCTGTCAGCGACCCAACCTTATATCGCAGCCTTGCTGGGTGCTCTTTAGTATCTTACCTTTACGCGCCCAGACTTATCTTATGTTGTCCAGCAGGTCTGTCTTTATATGCATGACCCTCGTGATCCGCACTTTACTGCTTTGAAGCGTATTCTTCGCTATGTTCGTGATACTCTTGATTATGGTATGCAGCTTATGCTACATCTACTACCTCAGCTTAGTGAGTTTATGATATCGATTGGGCTGCTGGATGTTATCGTCGATCACATCGGGTATTGTGTGTTTTCTTAGCGATAATCTTTTTATCATGGTCATGCGAAAAGTCAGGTTAACTTGTCTCGTTTCTAGTGCTGAAGTGGAATATCGATGTGTTGATATTGTTGTTGCTGAGTTCCTGGGATTAGTAATTTGCTATTGTGAAACTTCATACTCCTCTATTTACTGCTACCTTAGTCTATTGAGAAAATGTTAGTGCTGTCTATATGTCTGCAAATCCAGTTCAACATTAACGCACGAAACACATTGAGATCGACATTTATTTTGTTCGTGACTTTGTTGCTTCGGGACAAGTTCGTGTTCTTCATGTCCCTTCAAGATTCCAGTATGCAGATATTTTTACTAAGGGCCTACCCACTGCTTTATTTATTGAGTTTCGCACCAGCCTAAACGTCCGAAGATCTCCCGCTTACACTGAGAGGGAGTATTAGCCTATATTAGTCAAAGCATATTTTTGGATGATTAGATAATGATTAAAAGGATGATTGGATAATCAGTAGTAGATGTCTAGTCATCAAGGTCATTGGGCTCAAGCCTATTTATTTGTATCTATAAATATCGTGTATATTGGAGAGGAATAATCAAGCATATCAATTAGCGGAATTAGCATATTCTAATATTTACAAGATATGTCAACTAAAACTAGTATCCTTTCACTATATTGTAGCGATGAAAATCCATAATATTGATTTCCTTTAACATATCCAGATTTAAAGTTAAATCAAACATGTCGTTATAAAGACACTAAAGTACTAGCAACAAAGTGAAAAAAAACACACAAAGATAACGTATAAACTGTCGCATATAGGCGATAATTTGTCTGTAATTCTGTAGTTTCTCGTGCAAGCAGTGTGTTCTGTCACGTGCCCACAATCTTTTATCTAGGGGTGGTAATTCGGGTCGGGTTCGGGTTCGGGTTCGGGTTCGGGTTCGGGTTCGGGTTGGTGGGTTCAGGTTAACACGTTAGCGGGCCAGAAAACCTCAACTCGAAACCTGACTCATTTAAATAATCGAGTTAAGCTATGTTAACCTAACATGTTTACACTTACCCCGGACCCTGAGCCCACAAACCCATTTACACGTGGTGAACTTTGTAATGTGCCAACTTTTGTATATAAAACGGGTTAAATGAGTCGACTCGAAACTCGTTTAACCTATTCAACTCGGGTAACCTATTTAACCCGCCAAAGCAAGTATGTATATGAGTTAAATGGGTCAGGTTCGGGGTATGTGTAAACATGTTAGGGTTAACATAGCTAACTCGATTATTTAAATGAGTCAGGTTCGAGTTGAGGTTTTCTGGCCCGCTAACGTGTTAACCTGAACCCACCAACCCGAACCCGAACCCGAACCCGAACCCGAACCCGAACCCGACCCGAATTACCACCCCTAGATAAAAGATGTGTGGCACGTGGACAGAACCACTTGCTTGCATGAGAAACTACAGAATTATAGACAAATTATCGCCTATATGCGACATGTTTATGCATTATCTTTGTGTGTTTTTTTTCACTTTGTTGCTAGCACTTTATTGTCTTTATAACGACATGTTTGATTTAACTTTAAATCTGGATATGTTAAAGGAAATCAATATTATGGATTTTCATCGCTACAGTATAGTGAAAGGATACTAGTTTTAGTTGACATATCTTGTAAATATTAGAATATGCTAATTCCGCTACTGAGTATGCCTTGATTATTTTTTGATTATTCCTCTCCAATATACAGGATAATTTATGATAAAATAATAGGCTTTGTGCTCATGACCCTTGATGACTAACATCTCCTACTGATTATCCAATCTTCCTTTTAAATCATTATCTAATCATCCAATAATGTGCTCTTGACTAATATAGGTATTACTCATTCACAGTGTAGAAGCGGGAGATATTCGGGGACGTTTAGGCTGGGGCGTAACTCAATAATAAAGTAGTGGGTAGACCTTAGTAAAAATATTTGCATACTGGAATCTTGAAGGACTACGAAGAACACGAACTTGTCCGAGAGAAGCAACAAATGTCACGACCAAAATAAATGTCGATCTCAAAACGTGTTTCGTGCGTTGATGTTGATATGGATTTGCAGAATATAGACAAGCCTAACATTGTCACATTAGCTGAACGTAGCAATAAATAGAGGAGTATGAAGTTCACATAGCAAATTACGAATCCAGGCAGTCTCAGCAACAACATTAGCAACACATCGATATTCAGCTTCAGCACTAGAACGAGACAAGGTAACCTGACTTTTCGCAGACCATGATAAAAGATTATCGCTAAGAAACACACAATACCCGGATGTGGATCGACGAGTAACAGGCCAGCCAGCCCAATCAGTATCAGTATACGCACTAAGCTGAGTAGTAGATGATACATGTAGCTGAAATTACCTATAATCAAGAGTACCCACGACATAGCGAGAATAAGCTTCAAAGCAGTAAAGTGCGGATCACGAGGGTCATGCATATAAAGAACAGACTCTTATGGGACACATAAGATGAGTCTGGGCGCTTAAAGGTATGGATACTAAAGAGCACCCAGCAACGACTGCGATTTAAGGTTGGGTCGCTTGACGGGTCACCATTCCGACCAAGCTTGGACTATGTATCAATGAGGTCGTCCGGACACGGGTACAAATTATTGAATATAAGCTCGCTCAAGCATTTCCTCTACGCAAAATTTGATTGGAGACAAATAAGCAGATGTCGATCGCTGAGCAGAAATACCTAGAAAATAATTGAGTGAACCAAGATCCGTCATAGAGAACTCACTGTGAAGGGAAGCAATGATCCGCTGTAAAAATACTAAAGACAATGTTGTAAGAATAATATCATCCACATAAAGCAGCAAATAAGCAATGTCAAATCCTCGATGAAAGACAAATAAAGAGGAGTCAGTTGTACTATGTTGAAAACCGACTCGTGTTAGATAACTGCAAAGCGCTAAACCAAGCAGCGTGGCGTGCTTTAATCCCATACAAAGAACGATGCAGATGATAAACTAACATTAGGTTTGTTAGGATCAACAAACCCAGGAGGTTGATGCATATAAACAGTCTCAGATAAGTGACCATGAAGAAAAGCATTTTTTACATCAAGTTGATGAATGGGCCAGTCAGAGAAAATCAAGACTCTAATCTCAGTTATTTACGTTGGTAGCGGTTTAACCACCGTGACTAAATGTCTCATCACATAACATACCCTATATTGACTGCGTCGTTTCAACAAGATGAGCCATATGACCTGGTTAATGAGTCATCTGCCCATTAAATTTATGTTTTAAAAGCCATATAAAACGAACCTCGCATTAGACGTTAGCTGGGATACGGGGGTGGGTCATTATTAAGAGTCCACGTTCCGTTTAGTTAATTAAAAGCATTTTTTTAATCTAACATAGCTTCTTTCCTGTTAGGATCTTACGAAGAAGAAGAGCATGGAGATAAAAGAGAGGAAGGGATGTGAAGTAGTTGGTAACATGACATTTCATACGTTCTTTAAGCAGTTTAAAATGACAGGCTTAGAGCCGAGTTGACCTGGGATGGTAGGCATGGTTTATGATGGAATTATTTATGGGAATTGGAGTATGGCTATCTACTGTTTGGGTAATGTGATTTGTGTTTGGGCCGAGAGTTTGGATTGGTGTTGAGACTATGAGATCTGGGATGGGATCGTGTTGAGGTGGGGAATCTGGTTGTGGTGGACTGGTTGGAGGGGTTGTAGGATGGGGCGTAATTGGGTTGTTTGGTTCATCTATGTGTTGGACAAATGGTTCAGTCGTGGGAACATTGGTTGTAGTTTGTATAGGTGGTAAAAGGAAATCATATGTTGGTTTATTAGAAGACGTAACATTTCCAAACGGAAAAACGTCTTCATCAAACCGCACATGTCTCGAAATAATAATTTTATTGGAGGCTAAGTCGAGACACCGATAACCACGATGATTGGCGGGGTAACCAAGAAAGATGCAAGGTGTGGAACGTGGTTCTAGTTTATGTGAAACATCAACGTGAGGATAGCAAAGACATCCAAAGACACGCAAATGTTCATATGTGGGGGTTTGGTTATAGAGTTTGGTGAATGGTATTTCATTATTAATGGCGGTAGAAGGTAATATATTTAAAAGGTGAGCAGCCATATTAAGAGCTTCCACCCAGTAAGATGGAGGTATGTGAGCTTGAAAGAGTAATGTACGGATAAGGTTATTAATGGTGCGAAGCATACGCTCGGATTTGCCATTCTGTTGCGAAGTACGAGGGCAAGAAAACCGAAATTGTATGCCATTTTGGCGGAAAAGGTCATGGAAACGGGTGTTGTCATATTCACCACCATGGTCACACTGCAAAGCCTTGATGTCGACATTAAATTGTTTATTGACATAAGCACGAAAAGCAACAAAATTATCAAACAAATCAGATTTTTTATGCAAAGGGTAGACCCAAACAAAGTGCGAAAAATGATCTAAGAATATAGCATAATATTTAATTCCACTTTCACTCGGAATTGGTGATGTCCATATATCCGAGTGAATGATTTCAAACACAGAATGAACAGAAGACTCAGAATTATTAAACGGAAGCTTAGCATGTTTACCTAATTAACATGCATGACACAAAGCAGACAACTTTGATTTACGACATGAAATTAAATTTCTTGACTCTAAACGACGAAGCACATCGTCTCCAGGATGACCCAAGCGTCTGTGCCATGTAGTGGAACTAAATGAAAGTAAAACAACCGGAGTTTGAGACGAAGATTGTTGAGTGACCGGGTAAAGGTCGCCCGTACTATCACAACGGAGAAAAATCCTTCAGGTTTGGTAATCCCTCACAGAAAAACCATAAGCATCAAACTCAACGGAAACATCATTGTCACGGGTAAATTTACGAACAGAAATTAAATTCTTAATTATGTGAGGTGTGACAAGAATATGATTTAGTTGAAGAGGCTTAGAAGATGTATGCAAGAAGCTGTGTGTCCGGTATGAGTGACAGGAATAGAGTTACCATTGCCAACAAATACGAATGGATAATTGCTTGAATTACTAAAAGAAGTGAGCATACTTGTATTGTTCGCCAAATGAGAAGATGCTCCGGTGTTCATATTCCAAGAGGGATCTTGAGCAGTCATAGTATAATATGCTTGCAGAAGCATGGTTGCTTGAGACTGAAACGCATTCGTCATGTGTGCATAATTCCAAGGAACATAAATAGGACTACCCTGTTGGGCTGTTAAGTGAGCATGTGGTCCGACAACTGAATATAAAAGTTGTTGGGCCGGTAACTGGGCCTGTTGTGGCTGGGCTAGTATTAGTTGTGGTTGTGTTGCGAACTGGGTTGTGTAGAACTGATGGGTTATGGGATCCGTCATGATGAATGTTAATGTAGAAGCAGCAACATCGAATCAAGAGAAAACAAAAAACAATTGATGAATGCGATAAAAATAAAAGTAACGGCAACGGCAGCAAGCAAGCGAACAATGGAATAAAATACAACCAAACGGTAGCGGCAAGCAAGCAAGGAATAAATATTATATGATTGGTCAATAATTGTGGTCAACAATTGTAGCCTACTTTCCTTTAATTATTGGGTGCTACTATTGGTACCCCCTGGCCCGCCAGAAAGTACAAAAAAGGTACAAAAAATTCTTTTTGTACCTCCTTTTTGCAGTATAACGCAGTTTTATTTCAGTTCCGTATTTTTTGACAGTTTCATGTTTTTGACTTGTTAAACTTTATAATTTTCAGTCCGTATTTTCCGTGTCACAGTTTTATAACATATACAAAATTATAAAAATAAAAAAAAGTGAAAAAAACCGGAAAAAACATGGGGGGTACGGATGGCTTTTTAGGGGGGGTACAAATAACATAAGCCGTAAAAAACGGCAGCAGCATTAAGCGAAAAACAAGAAAAAGAAAAACAATTTGGCTCGGCAGTATTTAAGATGTATGTTTGGTCGATTGTTTTTTGTGGTGGGTGTTTAGGGCTCTGATTACCATATTAGAATTGATAAACCCTCATTGGAAGGATGATTGATTTGCATGCCTTATTCTTTGCAATGTACAGAGTATTTATAGATACAAATAGATGGGCTTGAGCCCAAGATAACTATGACAACTCATGATTGACACATCATGATAACTATGACAACTCATGATTGATAAACAAGATAACAATGACAACTCATATACACCGCTAATAAAAAGTAGATTATTGGGTTGTTTGGACAAAATTGTGATTAGTCAAGTTTATTAACACAATTAAAAAAAAATTACTACTAACCCTCTGAAAACATGTATTATTTGTTGTACTAAATTGAAAAGTTTAGTTAAAATAACTATTAATAGTAAAAAAAATGCAATATATAATACAATTATTATGTAATGCCTCCAAAGCCGAAAGCAATTGACCACCAATGTGGACAAATTCTATTGCCCATCACTTACAAGGGTTTAGTTTTGTAATTTACAAACAACACCTATACTAACTACTAATATACATATGTAATCTAAAAGAAGGTTGATTCTACGATGCAAATCCTCATTGCATTCTCTGTTTCTATATGCATCAAAACTCATTAAATCTTTTTCTACCCACCAAGTGTTTGTGATAATGTCACATCCAAAAAACTTGTTAAAATCACTGCATTCTAAGCCTGGTGAGTGTGCTACTAAATTCATAAGTATTGATGGTAAGCCTATGATGGCTAGGAGGTCCGTGACTGATACTCAACCGTCAAGGGTCGAGGGGAAAGCG
>BQNB010155879.1:0-15338 GCA_026074375.1 Tanacetum coccineum
CTTACTTTCTAACTACGAGCTATGCTATACTAAACGATACACGGGGGTGACCGAGTCTTTTTCATAATCCTAACACAAAGAAGGCAAAGATTCACAAGTTTTATTGCTTGCATTTCATGTATAATGATTAAGGATGGTTGATATATGTTCCTAAGGTCTGAATTAACGTTTATTAGCAAAAATTTGCAATTGGTTTGGGTTAAAACGGGTTAGAAATGAAGAAGTGAGGTCGCAAGTTCCAAATGGTGCGGTTTAGGGTTTTCTTGACTTTCTTTGCTTATAATTCATGTACATTGGACCAGGATTGATAAATTATTGATCCTAGGTATATATTGAGGTTTATTAATGATAATTTAGTGATGGTTTAGGTTATAATGGGTTAAAATGGAAAGAAATAGTCGTGGGTTGGAATTAGGGCTCGTATAAGGCTTTTAGGGTTTTCTAGCTTTGTAATTCTTATACATTGTCAAAGTAATGATGGATAATGGTTTGTAAACTTATTTTATGAGTTTAAAATTACTCTTGGTTGCTTACTTGAGAATGAATTGGTTTGAAACGAGAAAACGGGTTGAATGATCATTTAGGGCTCATTTAGGGTTTCTCTGATTTGATTCTTGTATAAATGAAATGAGATTATGAAATAGTGATGGTATATGATTGTTATGGTTGTAAAATAACTTTTTACAACTTATTTGAGTATTGGTTTAGGTTTACAATGGATAAAAATGAAGAAACGGGTCATAGTTTACTATTTAGCTCGGGTTAGGGTTTTAGACTTTGGCTTCTTGTAATTTCATGAAATGAAAATGAATATAGGTTGGAAATTAAATGCATGACTTGCTTATAACTTGTACTTAATAGATTGTACAAGATTACTTAGGAAAACGGAGGTAAAACGGCTATTTTGGATATTGTGCATTAATGACTTGTACTGGAGGGAGTTTATATTTCAAATGAAATGTTATATTACTTGTACATATGCTTTAGTAGCTTGTACATTCACTTTAGATATTAAATCTTCATGGAATTAGGGTTTAGAGGTATACGATAACGGTTTAAAGCCCGTTTTGATATAACGTTGCGAATGGTACATTATAGGAATAATGTACTTTGTAAAAAGAATATGATGATATTGACTTGACATGTTATGATGTTTGCTTGACATATATGAAGACAGGATTGCCATAGATAGGTTGCGTGAGCTCGTCTACTTTAGTTATGTAAGTTACATGACATACTGAGATATTGACAATGCAAGTAATGTAATAAAGCGAAAAATTTCCCCGTACAATTGTGATCATAGTAAAATAGGTTGATGAAAATTCTTGGGTTGTTATAGTCTCCACCCCTTACAGAAATCTCATCCCGAGATTTAGTTGAAAGTTATAGTGAATAGATGTAGGTACTGGGCATGAATTTGATTTTTATGTTAGGTTAATCAAGGTCACAAGTCCACGTGTGTGATGCATTTATAATTATGTTGTACACCATAATTATAATTACTTCCTTTCACACGTCTACTTATTTTCAAGACTACACCTCTTGATGACAGCCAATAGAATTTCTTCAGATTCTGATTGATCCTGGGTGGATGGAATACTTTGATTTACGAAACCTGTGGGTTATGGGCCCACCATGCTTCTGCTGCGCTACTCTGATCGTAAAGAATCGCTATTCATTAACCTTTAAAAGTCAACATCGAATAAGAATGCTATCACAAGTCTTTGTCAAAATTTTCATACCTAGTGGTATTGAAATCATTTGACATTGTATAGATTCTTGTGTGTTTCCTTGTTATTATGTTGCAGAATATAACAGAGAATTTTAGAATACGGAGATCATGAGTGATGTCAAGGAATGATTGTAAGAGAGTTGCTAATCACGTGAGATACAGATTTTGAAATGAACAGATGATGAAGGTAATAAAGGTAATAATGATAATGATTAAGGAATTGTTTGTACAAACGGATTGAAAGAAACTTGTTTGTACGTATGTTATATACTTAAGCCTATTTATTTATAATTTGTCACTTACAAAAAGAAGCGTCCAACTTCTTGTAACTGAGAATTTATAAATTCATAGTTCAGAGATTTATAATTTCCTTATTCAAATGAAGAAGTGACCTAATTCATTTCAATAAGATGATCATAAATCGTCTTACCTAAGCATAAAAACATGATATGGTAATGAATGGTTACATAATATTGAGATGTTGATTGTACTGATGCCCATATAATCGAGGATGAAACTTTTGTTGCAAATGTATGAGGAGAGTATTCAGAGTTTGAACATAATAGAATCGATGGAATTGACAAACGATGTCGAGTTTTGATATCATCAGATAACAAGATGTAACAAATATGCACATTTATTATTTCATGGATAACTTTACATACGAAACTTTACATATGAAAAAGAGTTGATACTTATGCTAAGTATCTTGTAGTAGGATAAAAAGTACGAGACTGACGAGGATTGGTTTGCTTGATGATTGGGGTTTTTAGATTTAAGAAGATTCTGATGAACTTGAAATATCCACAGAGTTGTTTCAGGCGGTTTGATCTTTTGTTTCTCTACTGTTCTTGTCAGATGACTACTTTATTTGCAAGTTCGACACTTGACATGCAATCTCATCTCCTGTGTGATGCACTTGGTGCATTTTGTACAAAGGAAGGTTTCCATGGTATCTTTTGGGAGGATAAGTCTTAACAGGTTCTTGTCTTCTATTCTGCTGGTGGTGGTAATCATCATTACGGTTGTGATTGTTGTGGTTATTTTGGTAGTTGTCATTTTTGCGATTGTTGAAGTGGTTATTGTTGTTGTGGTATTTGGGGTAGTTGTTGTTGTTGTTGTCGATGGTGTTTCTCTTATCTTCTAATTTTCGTTTATGATCATTGGTTTCTTGCACAAATCGTGTTTTATTAATCTTGAATCCCATTAATTCTGGGATATGTTGATGGCTTCCTCCAAAGTTTGAGGTTTCGAGGCAGTAACGTTTCCTTCAATGCTTCGAGGTAGACCTCCGATAAAAGCTTCCAAGAGTTTCTCATTGTTTGGCACCATGTTTGGACACAAGGTGGTTAATTCTTAGAATCTTCTAACATAGGGTTTAAGATCATTTCCCTTTACACTCAGATTGTAAAGTTCCTCTTCTATTTTTCTGATCTCAGTCCAGGGACAATACTTGTTTGTCAGAAGCCTTTTTAACTCAGTCCAGGTGGTTCGATTAGCTTGCTCTATTCCCATAGGTTGGGCATATGCATTCCACCAGGATAAGGCATCGTCAGTTAAAGTACCAGTAGCAAATGTTACTTTATTTTCCTCAGCACATCTGCTTCGAGAGAATACTGATTCGGTTCGTTCAAACCAGCGAATAAGGCCTACTGCTCCTTCCGTACCATTAAAGCAGAAAGGTTGACAGCTGATAAACTCTTTGTAGTTTCCCGTTTTCACTGCAGGAGTTCCAGTAAGATTACTAGCACTTGCCATGGCAGCAGTCTGTGCTTCCAGGGCTGCAGTAAAATCAGCAGTCAGTTGTCGGATGGCATCCAAAGTTATGGCTGGTGTTTCAGATGTTGACGTCCTTTTGGGAGGCATTCTATCCACAAGATAACGCGTAGTAAGAATGACATCATAAGTTTTGGAAGGTAATACTTAAAAGAAAATGTGATGCTTAAAATGCTTAAAGAGAAATGCTTATTTTTGAATTTTAAGCACTTAGGGGTTATGGTATGATTCATGAAGACGGAGATAATGATGCAATTGGTGGAAATGATGATGAAAGAGCGATAAGTTGGAAACAATAAGATACGAAACGGGATTGCCTTTATAAATAACTTGCCTTCTTACTGTACATAGTCAAGATTTGACAAGCGTTTTATTTATACCAACTCAATGCCCTGTGGCTAAGATAAAGCTATAACTAGTCTAAGAGTTTGTTGGTAGATGACATCCTAAAGATCTTCCTGATCCGTTTGGTGACGAGCTTGGATTTTCTCAATGATTTGTTCAAGATCAGAAATTCTGTAGTGAGCAAAGGCAATCTTATCCTTTTGCCCTAACCACCTGCTTCTTTTGAAGTTTGATAATCTGAGTACGGACTCGCTCATTTCGATGTTTAGTTCTGTATACTATTAACTTTAGTGGATCATTCTAATTATAACGCCCTTCTTTCTTCCATTTTCTTAATACGGTGAAAAGAGAGTTCTTCTAAGTAATTTAAAATATCTTCGACTTGTTCCTCTTGATGTTTCAAATGCATCTTAGTTGAACATTTCCCTATTTCAAATATCTAAGGTGGGGTAGGAGTATAAACTGAGGAAGATGGTGATACCAAATCACATGTTTGATTCCGGGATAAATTAGATAACGCAGTTGAGGAAGAAGATGGAGAATGGATTCACTTCTTAGATGGTAGTAGTTCTTCAGGAACAAATCAATATCGGGGATCAAATAGTAGTGATGGTGGTAATACCGGAGATGGAGTCAAAATAGCTGGTGGAGTAATAGGACCTGGTGATGAAATAGGTAATTCCTTAGCATAAAATGCTTGTACGTTTTTCAAATAAGGATTATTGTAGAAGGATGAGAATACTGGTGGAATCATATTATCTGTAGAGTTTTCCGAAGAGTTAAAAGATCTGCTTTCTGATGAAGCTGGGAAATAATCCGATGAGACCGAAGTATAGTTAAGAATATTCATAGAGGAAAAAACATCCTCAAGATCGGAAGTAGAGCGATTGGGAGAAGACATCGTTCTGATAACAAACCGCAGGTATGTAAAATAACATAAGTTATTTAATGTAACTAGTATAATATATATGTACATATTTACATCTTGTATTCGGAATGTAGTGGCACGGAAGACTTTGATGGCTGAAAAAGAAATGTGGTTATAGTTAAGGTTTTGACCTTGTTCTCTATAACCATGGCTCTGATACCAATCTGTAACACCCCCATTTTTACAATATAGCAGCGGAACGCAAATCTGGGGTATTACTTCATGGATACAACAATCATAATCATAGAAAACGAACCCAAAAGAGACGTTGTTCAAAAGATACGTTATCATTCATTTCAAATTCAGAGTCTTTTACAAAGGTAGGTCCCAAAATCTAGTTACATACAATGTGAATGATAACAACATTTTATTAGCCATCTTCGAGTCCATGCCACTCCGTGCCGTATATTGCTCAATAACCTGAGATAAACATGCTAAAAAGTCAACACAAAGGTTGAGTGAAATTCATAGGTTTGAAATGTAATAGTTGAATACAAGTTATAGTGTAAATACTGGTATTGCAGGGATAATTATCATGGAGAACATTATTATCATGGAGAACAGTATTATCATGGAGAACAGTATTATCATGGAGAACAGTATTATTACCCTAAACTCATGAATCACATAAGAGATATTAAAGAGATATTGGGAGATATTACCCAAAGAGATATTAAAGAGATATTGGGAGATATTACCCAAAGAGACATTAAAGAAATATTGGGAGATATTACCCAAAGAGACATTAAAGAAATATTGGGAGATATTACCCAAAGAGACATTAAAGAAATATTGGGAGATATTACCCAAAGAGACATTAAAGAAATATTAGGAGATATTACCCAAAGAGACATTAAAAAATTATTGAGAGATACTAACCTAAATAAAAATTGAAGAGAGATATTTGGGAGTTACAACCCAAATAGAATTTTCATGTACTTAGAAATACTATATCAGATAGCATATATTTTAGAAAACACTTGCATTCCTGTTTATATAGGTATCACGGGATATAAAGTATGTGAGGTTATGAACTCATTAAGTCTTTGAAAAGTAATCACATTGTTATAAGATAAACGAGTATATAAAAGAGTTTGTAACAAGCATGTATCCCCCTCGCGGGTTTATAAAACATTCAAAAGATTGAAAAGCGAGGCTATGAACTCACCTGATATGTAGATGTAATAAATATTCCAAAATGAAAGCTGACGACCTTATCACAATCTTAACAGGGAAGGTTGATATAGCAAATGATAGTAAACAGCCACGTTACGCAACCTGAGTAAATATGTTGAGTCTTAGGAAGATTGTACTTTAGAACTTTAGTTTTAAGAGTTATGAGTTTGATTGAAGAGTTTGGAATTATTGTATCACCATTCGGGCCATCATAATTTCAGAAAGTCAAATAATAAACGTTTGAGAGCTAGGGCACTTTAAATCGTAAACCCAACAACTCAGTCAGAATGTAATACCAAGATGAAACCTCTTAATATGAAGCTCCCTAGTATTGTGGTACAATATAGCTTCCGGATGATCGGTTTTAAGCGTTTTATTCAATATCTGGAAATGTTAAGCACGAGAAGTGTAAATTAAAGGTACATTGGATAATGTTTTGAGCATGATTTTATACTTTTTCAAAATGTTACATTTTAGAAAAACACAATGGTTTGAACATTTGGCAAAAAAAGTCCTTGGAGTTTCACGTAAATTACGACTTTGGTCCCTTAACTTTGAAAGATATACCAAGTAAACCTTGGACTTTGAAAAGTGACATAATAGATCCCTGGAGTTATAACTTTGATAAAATGACACATTTAGCCCTTTTAGTTATAAGTTTTCTGAAAGTTACGATATAAAGGGATTAAAATTACAAAACATGTCCAAAGTACCATGTAAGCTTAGTTTTAACATTACAATAGACATTTATAAGTATAATAATCCTAAAATATGAAGTTTTTAACGAAACGCAAGTTTAAAAAATAATGATTCGGCTAGGCTAGGAAGCAAAACGGTCAAATTAGGGTTTTCAAAACTTAAACGCGCGGGTTTAAGTTCAAATTAACCTTCATTAATAATAAGTAGTTATATTTAAACATGTATTAAGCAGCAAAGGTTAAGTTCTAACAATTATTTAATCATTATAACATTAAGTTTTTAGGAAAAAAGACGAAATTATTAAGGTTTCGGGTGTACGGTTTTGGATCAAAAGGAAAAGAGCATGATTAGAGTTATTAAACTTTAACAAGAGTTATTTATTTTTAGGAACATATGAACATTATAAGGTTGTAATAAGCAGGCATGAAGACAATATAAACCTGGTTGAGCTTCAAAGGATCAAAAAATGGTGGAAATGGGTCATTTCGGGTATTAATTCCACTTGTTCTTCTTGTATCATCAATCCAGAGCTTCAATCTTTAGGCTCACTTATTGAACTTCTTTAATGATCCTAGAATCATAATGGAGCAAAGGATTGCTGCCTATAAGGGTTATAGAAAGAAGAGGGGTGGTGCGAATTGGAATGAATCACACGAAAGTAGATAGAACATTCAAGGACCATATTATACTATTTTGAATCAAAAGAGCTTAAGACAACTTTAAAAGATCTGGTCATGACACATGTAAGGGCTAGTATATTATGTGGAGAAAGCTAGTAGATGTTGTGTATGAAGCTAGAAAAACTAGCTTTGTGTGTGTATGTTTATCTCCTGCATTCCACGTCTAGAAACTAGGAAGAAACAAGAAGATACAAGTGACCATGTGTCTCATTTTATACATAAAGAAGGAAGGAGGTGCATGTAAGCTGATTAGGAATGGAAGTAGCTAAATAATGAGGTGCTTGATTGCAAAAGACAGGCTTATGAAAATGGTCATTTTAGCAAGAAAAAGGGTTACGGGTTTCAAGTAGGCTCATAAGGCTCTATTGAGTTTTCTTTCTTCTAGCTTGTAATTCCGATTCAATTGATTAAGAAGATAGGTTACTAATCCTAAGACATATATTACGGATTATAATCAAAAGTGATAGTGGGTTTGGGATTAAAATGGTAGAAATGAGTAAAAACCGGGTCAAAATCACAATTAGGGCACAATTAGGGTTTTCTGGATTTATTTCTTGTATAATTGAAGTAGAATGATGAAATGATGATGTAAAACTGATTGAGAATGTTGTAAATTAAGTTATTACAACTTATTTGAGTATTGGTTTAGGTTTACAATGGATAAAAATGAAGAAACGGGTCATGGTTTAGTATTTGGCTCGGGTTAGGGTTTTCTGACTTTTGAATTAGGGTTTTGAGTGTAAATATGTGTATGAAAGCTTATGAATAGGAAAAAAATAACTAGGGTTTAAATATTGTATATTGAGTGTAGTAGCTTGTACATAAGTGGTGGTGAAGAAATTGGAATGAAAATGGAGGTAAAACGGCTATTTTAGAGATCATGTTTAATGACTTGTATATTGAGCTTTTAAAGACTTGTACTTTGATTTAAAGAGATTTTATATTTCATATGATATGTTAAAGTTACATTGTACATATGCTGTAGTATCTTGTGCATTCACTTTAGATGTTAATCCTTCATGAAATTAGGGTTTAGAGGTATACGATAACGGTTTAAAGCCCGTTTAGATATAACGTTGCAAAAAGTACATTATAGGAATAATGTACCTTGTAATAAAGAATATGATGATATTGACTTGACATGTTATGATGTTTGCTTGACATATGAGTGTAGAATAGAATGTCAAAGATAGGTTTGCGTGAGCTCGTCACTTTAGTTGTTGCAAGTTATATGACATAACTGAGATATTGACAATGCAAGTAATGTAATAAAGCGAAAATTTTCCCCGTACAATTGTGATAATAGTAAAATATATTTTGCATTTGATGAAAATTCTTAGGTTGTTATAGTATATATATCCTTATTTTGCAAAGAAATTACATATATATCCAAACAAACTTAAAAATTACATATATGTCCATCTTTTGCTTCAAAATTACATATATATCTTTCTTTTTGAAAAAGTTCATGAAAAATTCTAAAAAATTCCACAAGATCGTGTATGTTAGTGCATAAAAAAGTTGTGAAGGAAGTTTTTCTAAAAGTGAATAGTTTTGCCGAAACAAATTGTTAAAAAAATGTTTGTGCATTAAATCACTTTTTCGTGCATTCAAAATTCGTTTTCGTACCAAACTTCTTTTTATTTTTTTCATCGAAATATTATTGCGCATCATAGTATATAACAAGTATAAAATTTTGTGAATCAATAAAATTTTTGTAAAAGAAGTTTTTCTAATTTTGAGTTTTTATATTTTTTAATGCACACAAAACGAAATTTTGATGCACAAAAATTTATTAATGCCTAAAATTTTCAACTTGTTATAGTATGATGTGCAATAAAATTTTGATGTAAAAAGTCAAAAGAAGTTGGGTACAAAAACGATTTTTTGATGCACAAAAAAAGATTTAATGCACAAACGTTTTTTTCATAATATTTTTCGGCAAAACTATCCACTATTAGGAAGACTTCTTTCACAACTTTTTTATGCACCAACATACACGATATTGTGAATTTTTTTTAGAAATTTTCGAGAATTTTTAAAAAAAGAGGGATATATACGTAATTTTGAAACAAATTGAGGGATATATATGTAAAAATTAAGTTAGTTTGGATATATATGTAATTTCTCTGCAAATTAAGGATATATATGTAATTCTCCCTAAAAACACAATATGTTAATGTGTAGAAAATGAATTGTTAGATAATATTCAAATGTTGATTGTATTGACGCCCATATAATCGAGGATGAAAATTTATGTTGCAAAGGTATGAGGAGAGTATTTAGAGTTTGAACATAATAGAATTAGTAGAATTTGACAAACGATGTCGAGTTTTGATATCATCAGATAACAATATGTAACGGAATCATCACTTTATTATTTCATGGATAACTTTACATACGAACTTTACATATGAAAAAGAGTTGATACTTATGCTAAGTATCTTGTAGTAGAATAAAAGTAACAGACGACGAGGATTGATGATTGGGGTTTTTAGATTGAAGAAGATTCTGATGAGAGTTGAATATCCTCAAGAGTTGTTTTCAGCGGTTGATCTTTTGTCTCTGCAGTTTCTGGTCAGATGACCCACTTTGTTGCAAGTTCGACACTTGACAGTGCAATCTCCTGTGTGATGCAGGGTGCATTTTGTACACAAAGGAAGGTTTCCATGGTATCTTTTGGGAGGATAAGTCCTAACAGGTTCTTGTCTTCTATTCTGCTGGTGGTGGTAATCATCATTACGGTTGTGATTGTTGTGGTTATTTTGGTAGTTGTCATTTTTGCGATTGTTGAAGTGGTTATTATTGTTGTGGTATTTGGGGTAGTTGTTGTTGTTGTCGATGGTGTTTCTCTTATCTTCTAATTTTCGTTTATGATCATTGGTTTCTTGCACAGAATCGCGTTTTATTATCTGATCCATTAACCTCTGGGATATGTTGATGGCTTCCTCCAAAGTTTGAGGTTTCGAGGCAGTAACGTTTCCTTCAATGCTTCGAGGTAGACCTCCGATAAAAGCTTCCAAGAGTTTCTCATTGTTTGGCACCATGTTTGGACACAAGGTGGTTAATTCTTGGAATCTTCTAACATAGGGTTTAAGATCATTTCCCTTTACACTCAGATTGTAAAGTTCCTCTTCCATTTTTCTGATCTCAGTCCGGGGACAATACTTATTCGTCAGAAGCCTTTTTAACTCAGTCCAGGTGGTTCGATTAGCTTGCTCTATTCCCATAGGTTGGGCATATGCATTCCACCAGGATAAGGCATCGTCAGTTAAAGTACCAGTAGCAAATGTTACTTTATTTTCCTCAGCACATCTGCTTCGAGAGAATACTGATTCGGTTCGTTCAAACCAGCGAATAAGGCCTACTGCTCCTTCCGTACCATTAAAGCAGAAAGGTTGACAGCTGATAAACTCTTTGTAGTTTCCCGTTTTCACTGCAGGAGTTCCAGTAAGATTACTAGCACTTGCCATGGCAGCAGTCTGTGCTTCCAGGGCTGCAGTAAAATCAGCAGTCAGTTGCCGGATGGCATCCAAAGTTATGGCTGGTGTTTCGGATGTTGACGTCCTTTTGGGAGGCATTCTATCAACATAAGAGAACATGTAGTAAGAATGACATCACAAGTTTAGAAAGGTAATACTTTAAAGAAAATGTGATGCTTAAAATGCTTAGAGAAATGCTTATTTTTGGATTTTAAGCACTTAGAAGTTATGGTATGATTCATGAAGACGGAGATAATGATACAAATGATGGAGATGATGATGGAAGAGAGAGATAAGTTGGAAACAATAAGGTATGAAACGGGATTTCCTTTATAAATAACTTGCCTTTTTACTGTACATAGTCAGGATTTGACAAGCAATGAACAACCAACCCCTTTCCCATGGCTGGAAGGGGGTTTATATACATGTGTATGTAAGCACTATGGGCTTGGGTATGGGCTTAACATTTGGGTAAAAGACCCAGCCCAATACCGAAAGTCATAGGCTTACTTTCTAACTACGAGCTTTGCTATACTAAACAATACATGGGGGTGACCGAGTCTTTTTCATAATTCTACAATCTCCCCTAAGGGAGGTCTCCCTCATACAATACAATTTGAATATTAGGCATATTTTAGTTCTTCGTCCTTCTGTCTGTAGCTCGTAGTCTTTGATTCTTCATTCTTTAAGATCATTGTACATTATGTAGTGAACTTCAAGATTTGTCCCTTAGACTTGTGCGATCTTTGAGATTTCTTTGAGATCATCATTCATCTTAAATCTCTTAATCATCCTTGTTGAGTGGCATTGCCTTCATGTGACGTTGTGACCTTTGGACCGGCATGCTCACACTTTTCTTGATCATGACATTACTTATCAGAGTAGCGAAAGCTGTGTTATAGGTCTTTTGGTTGTCATGGCGTCTTTGATAGAACACATTAAGTGTGAGCATGGGGCTGTGAATTGACTCCACTGGAACGAGGTATCTCCATTTCCATCATAACTTGATCCTGTAATAAAACAGTTAGCAATAAAGTGTGTGGACGAATTTGGCTTTGTCATTCGCCCGAGTATGGTTGGATTAACCTCCGGATCCGTGAGGACCGACCTGTGATCAGGTAGATTCATCTTAAGAAGAATCTCCTTGATAGGATTTCCAGTATAAGTATCAGATCATCTGATGTGTAACCATCAAAATCTCCATACTTGCCTGTTCTCTGTATCGGAACGTCTCAAAGCAGACAGCACGATAAGAGTGAATCGGTTAGTTACTATCTTACCGATTAAAGATAAAAAATTGATTTGAAAATCAATCGACGTGTTACTTGAGAAAGTATTTTTGTGACACATCGATAGTGTTTTATAGCACAAAATCAAATTTCATCAGAAATACATTTGTTTTGAAAGATATACACAGTCAATGTGCTCGAAATCGTTGTTGGCACATCGAAAGGATTTTCCAAAAATGATCCGTCAAGTCACAACATGGAACAAGTTTGATCATAAGGAATCACACCATCGCTGCTTTCCATTGTCACATGTTTAATCCATAGGTGGATCTCACATTGGGTCCACTACCAAGAGCTTGTTTGACGTTGGCTCTAGATGGATTTCATCTTCATTGTGAGTACTTTCGTTATCACTCGGATGTTTTGCAATACACTCGATGATATTGCGAAGGACTCTAAAATCTTATCTTGTTGTCATAGTCCGTGTGAGAAACAAAATCAACATTATGGATATGTGTCATAACGAGACTTTTGATGATCTCAAGGCTCTAGATAGACAAATAGTGCTTTTTAGTTTTTATGGTCGGAGGCTGGTGGAGCGGACTGTCACCTTTTGAATACATCGATAATCGGAGTGTGAGAGAGACGATAGAATTGTATTGATCTCCGTGAGAAATGAAACAAGAATCCTTTGAGGGATCTTGAGTAGCTAGGGAGGGTTGTGCAGCGTATCACTGGGTCCATGATACTTGTCTTCAATGTCAGCAATCAACCTTGTGATTCTGACAGCATATGTATTGACCCGGTTTCTGCCTAATGTTTAAGGAGGGCTGCTTTCTTTTCACCCTTTATCTTAACATTTCTTTTTCATTCTTCAACCCCTTCAGTGCTTACCGAGACTTCATTACTAGAACCTTGTTGGGTTTATTCCAGTACTAGCTCCATCTCAGTCCGCACTATTCCCTTATTCTCATATTACTCCTTTTGTAATCATACCTAAGGACTTCTACACTAACTAGTGGATTGTCCCTGGGTAGATCCCTCACGGCTTGGCGGGATCATGGGAAACATGTATTAACCAGACAATCCTTTTATAACTAGATAAAGTAAATACAGGGTCAGTCTTTTGGTACTGTTCTTTTCGCCATCATATACCATTCGCTCCCCCTTAATATGTGCATCGATATTCGAAAGAGTTTAGCACATATGGAGGAGCCTACACTTGCGTTTAAAAGATACATTTTTATATCCGTTTTCATAATTAAATCACATTTTCTCCCCCGAGCAAAAATTTCAAATCCGTTGAGATTTTGGGTCTCAATTGATTTAAGTTTAGGAAAATTTGGGAGAAAGTGTGTCAGGTTTATATAATCCGAATGTGAAACATATAGTTACTTAATATACAAGCCTAAGTTATGGTTTTAGTCACTACATAATAATGTACATATTACAACAACATATAAGATAGACTACCCCTCATTCGGTTCTCTTCAGTAACCGGTAGTCGCCTTCTCGGATCCGTCCACCCACAAAGCTCTCCAGATTCCGAAAGATACGTCGTGTCTTTAGCCGTTTCTGGATAGCGAACATGAAGTCCTTGCTCCTGTCAACATCTTTCTTCGTCCAAAATCTGGTGTTCATCCCTGGATTAGTCCTGTTGATCTGGAATTCCTTGACTCGATAGTCCAACGCTTCATCAATCTGTTGCAGAGTGCATCTGAACTTGTGTATTTCATTGAACCTCATGATCATCTGAACCCCGTATCTGTCTCTGAATGTAACTGCCCTTGGAGAGTCTATGACTGTGTAGTCATGCTTGTACTCAAATCCAGTGGCTTCCCATCGAGGTTTGGTGAGGTTTAGCTGTGTCTGGTAACTCTCAATTCCCAGCTGGAAGTCTTCTACGCGGTGTCTGATAACCAAGTTTCTGGTCCATAGGTTGACAGCGGTAGTTAGAATCTTTTTGTCTTCGGGTGATAGGTGGTTCAAGTAAACTTGAAGATTTAAACAAGTCAGATTCTTCAAAGTCACTGGGGTTGGTACAGTGTTTGAAGTCCCTTTCTGCTATAACGTTATTCTTTGAGATCAGTCGACGAAGGACTATTTTCTTCATGTAGTTGTACCCATACATTGAAAAGACTTCGATTCGGACGACACTTAAGATACGCATATGAGTCCTTACTGCTCGGCGGTCTCCTTCAGATAAGAATCGGTCAATGTAGAATCATTGTCTTTGAAACCACCAGTGAGAGATACCATACATAGCTGCAATGTTATACTTGCATTCCTTTTCAATCCAGAACTGATCAGGCACCAGTTGCTCCAAGCCGACATCAGGATAATATGTCGCCTTCATCTTCGAGATTGACAAGGCCGGTCTGCCAACCTTGCGACCGTATCGTAGATACTCCAGGTCTTTGTTGAAGAAGAAGTCTGGTTAAATGGTTGGCTTGGCCCTGGTTGGTTCAAATCCCAGTGGACGAGGCTCCTTGCTTGACGTTAATGTCTGTACCTGAAGGATTTGCATCATCCACTTGATTCGGTGAGATGTTTGTGGCACTCTTCCATTTGGAATTGGAGATGAATCACATCATGATGAAACACTTTGACAATTTCATATGCAGGGCCTTCCAGGTCTTTAGGAGTGAGTTCAGAGATTCCTTGTCGTTTACAATACCAATCTATAAATTTCATGATATCACCGGTTTGAGCAAGTAAAGAGTTCTCTGGTGGTGGTACATATGTATTCTTCAGAGCAAAGGCCCAGTTGTTAGTTGGTACAGGAAAATCAGATGACGGTATGGTCCAGGCAGGTTCCGGAGAAGCAGGTCGATCTTCAGTGAGAGGTTTCCACCAACTCTGCCTCAAGTTGACTGTAGGAATATGATCACGTCCTACCTCTTCACCACTAGAATATGCTTGTTTATCTGTAATGGTTTCATCATCCATATAAAGATCATCAGGAATCATTATAATTGAATGTTTAATCCGGGTGTCAATCGTTGTCCAAGCAGAGTATTCAGCTGAAGCAGCTGTCTTTAAGGAACTTGGGGCTGCGGTGCTTGTTGACTGACCTCTCTGATAAGTGGATGAGGATGGAGGTGGTGGAGGAGGAGCTTGAGTAGAATCGGAGGCTCCGGTTGTGCCAGAAGCCCCTGATGCGCCTAACGGTGGTAGAGGAGGAGGTGGTGGTGAAGGTGGCGACCCAGGCGGAGTCTTTAGAGAATCTTGCTTACTTTTCTTCTTAGTTTCCTCCTGAGCCTTATCAACATCGAAGTCCTCACATTCATC
>BQNB010155880.1:0-12843 GCA_026074375.1 Tanacetum coccineum
AACAGTTTTTTCAAGAACTCTTTTTAGGGCTCTGTTTGTGTTTTCAACTTGACCACTTGTTTAAGGGTGGTTTGATGTAGAGAAACGGTGACTAACTCCATATCGTTTCATGGTTTTTTCCATTATATTGTTACAGAAGTGAGTACCTCGGTCGCTTATTAGAGCTTTGGGCATTCCGAAACGGCAGAAACTTCACCGAGTAGTCATGAGAGAATTAGCCTCTCATAGCTATGTAGTTCATAACATAACTTGATTCAACAAGAAACTTCATTATTTCAATAAACCAAGATAATATTCTTCTTCGTTCTTGGTTGTTTGCTCTTGAATCTTCAAAAGGTGTTTATGGCTTAGGAAAAGGTTGGGAAGGTTTATGATATTTGAGAAATCACATATCCGTTTTATATCAAAAATGACCCTAAAAAGATGAAATTATGCAAAATTATGCTTGTATATGTGTATTTTGTCTTTTGTGATGTGTAGGTACGGATATTGCAAAAATCACAAGAAAAGAGCCAAAAACCGGACAAAAACGAACACGAGACGGAATGAGTACACAAGAGCAGGGAATTTACGAGCAAAGGTCAACAAAAGTCAACCAAAGTCAACATTGGTCAACTCACAAGATGACAAAACCTCTAAAATTACCAAAAAGCCCTTAATGTTAAATCATTTTCACCAAATGTCCCTAAATGAATAACACCGTTAGTCTTTTTTATTACTTTGTTAATCCTTGGACTAACGGTCGTTAAGTCCAAATTATATTAAATCTTAACAAATAGCCGAGCCCAAAACCCTTTAAAAAGCCCAAGTCAACGCCCTATTAGTCTCGGTCAAATAACTCAAACAATATTAAAGAAAAGAAAGGGCGCGAATAGGTGAATTACTATTCACCGTCTCCCCCAAATTCACCCTGCATCAATTAAAAGGGTAAAACCCACTTCCTTTCACTTAATCTTACGTGGCTCAAAGATGTTAATACCAAGCTACACATTGGCAAGCCAAGACGTCATCAATTACAATGATTGGTCTATCTGACACAAGGGATTACACGCGTGCATCAAAGAAACACACCAAAATTGGAAAATTACACTAAAAGTAGTGCAAAAGAAACATAAAGGCTCCAAAGAGTTGGGATTACCACGCTGGCAATCCGTGTGCTCTATTCTCATCCAACGGCTAATGATCAAGATCCAATGATTAGAAGGAATGAAGGGCTAAGATCCAAGGGAGCGTTTAAAGACCTAGATCCTTCCACTCTTGCCTATAAAAGGAGCTCAACCCTCACTCACAGAGATATCTAGCTTTAGTGTAGTTTTAGAATAACTTTTAGCTTATGTAACTTTTAGCTTAATGTATCGTTTTAATTCTGTTTTCAGCTAATGTAATTTCCTTTTCAAGTTTGTAATCAGTTTATCCTATTAATAAAAGTTTAGTTTTCTCATTGTATAATTGTCTTTTCATGCTTTTCACTTTTATGCAAAATAATTTGATTAAACTGTTTTTATACTGTTTCATAAGCTCAAATTATTCATACGCTACTAAAAGCTCTTATAAGCTTGAATACTCCATGGAATTGGATGGCTGCTTTGAGTATTCAAGCTAGTAATAGTTCTTGATGGTCAGGAGTTTGGATTAGATTAGGTATTGGATTAAGCTTAAAGCTATAAGCTTAAGCTACTCTTATAAGCTCTAATCTGAACATTCACCTCTGTTTAGCTAAGGTGTAAGTACTAATCTCTTTTCAATTTTCTATTAAATCTGCTGTCAATTTATATCTAGTTAATCTGTTCATTTTAGCTTATAAGTGCTTAATATCTGCTTATTACTGTTTAGTTTTGCTTAATGCTGCTTATTAGAGTTGTTTAATGCTTATTTAGTATAATTGTTAGCTTAGATCTTAATCTGCAAGTTATTGTTATAAAACAGTTAAAAAATCAAAAATAGTAGCATAATCTTAAGGCTTATTGTTCTGGCTTATTTGATTGCTGAAATCTGTTAATTAGGTCTGTTATAAGCTTGTTGATATCTGGAATTTGCATGTTAAGCCTTAATTCTCAATATCCTAAGCTAAATATGAGGTTAAATTTTCTAAAGCAGAGCAAATGTGATGATAGCTATATTTGATGTGCTGTTTCCTTGGTTATTTAGATTAAAAGTTTGGTTTTGAAGGTTTATGTCTTAATTTTTTGTTTTGTCACATCTTATTTTCATGTTTGTGATGTTAAAGTTAGTGTTTTTGTAGTTGTTATAACCTTCTAGGACCAAGTTGTGCAAAAGAAACCAAGCAAAAACGTTCAAAAGGGTGATTTTTAGGTGTTTTTAGGTGAAAAAGTTCGTATGTTCTTCATTGCGTTTTGACCTTTCTGAGACATTCTTCGTTGCGTTTTGATAAATAGTACTGCGTTTTGTCAGAGGAAAGTACACTGCGTTTTGTCGTTTTGTGAAGTACAACAGATTGCGTTTTGAAGAAAGAGACTGCGTTTTGAGTCACTGCGTTTTGAGGCATTGCGTTTTGAAGAAAAGAGACTGCGTTTTGAGTCACTGCGTTTTGAGGCATTGCGTTTTGAAGAAAAAGACTGTGTTTTGAGTCACTGCGTTTTGGATCATTGCGTTTTGACTGCAGGTTGCGTTTTGAAGAAAATTGTTGCGTTTTGACTAAGGGAGACTCTGCCCAATTTTTTAATTGGTTGCGTTTTGGTGTAATCTCAACACTGCGTTTTGATCAAATCTCAACGTTGCGTTTTGATCAAGTCTCAAGATCTCACTGCGTTTTGACTCATACTCTTCATTATCTCAAGATTCTTCATTGCGTTTTGACAATTCTTCACTACGTTTTGACTCATATTTCTCATTGCCTTTTGACAAAACTTTACTGCATTTTGACAAAACTTCACTGCATTTTGACAAGACGTCACTGCCTTTTGCCTAAGTTTCACTATAGACTTTAAGTTAACTTACTAATCATTGATCGATCAACTTAATCATATCACAAGTAATTATAATGGCTAATCTTTCAGAGGACATCCAATGTGCCAGTTCCGATACCCGACCACCTATGCTTGATAAGACTGACTTTGCATCATGGCAACAACGTATTCGATTGTACTGTCGGGGTAAGGAGAATGGGGTGAATATTTTAAAGTCAATTGATGAAGGACCTTTTCAGATGGGGACCACGCGAGTAATTATTGCTGAAGGAACTGAAGGTTCCCTACATCTAGGTCTTGAACGGCCTCGAGTCTATTCAGATCTGTCATAAGAAGAAAATGATAGGTACAATGCAGACATTCGGGCAACAAACATCATACTTTAAGGTTTACCAAAAGATATCTATTCACTTATTAATCATTACACTGATGCAAAGGACATATGGGACAATGTGAAGATGCTTTTGGAAGGATCGGAATTAACAAAGGAAGACTGTGAATCACAACTGTATGATGACTTTTAACACTTTTGTCAGAACAAAGGCGAAACCATTCACGACTACTATGTCAGGTTTGCCAAGCTCATTAATTACATGCAGAACATCAAGATGACAATGTCAAAAATACAGTTGAACTCAAAGTTTGTGAATAACATGCTGCCTGAATGGGGTAGATTTGTTACAGCTGTGAAACTTAACAAAGGCTTGAAGGATTCAAACTTTGATCAACTATATGCTTACTTGAAGCAACACGAGGCACATGCCAACGAGAATAAGATGATGTTGGAACGTCTCACACAACAGACAGTTGATCCTCTTGCCTTGATGTCAAATGTTTCACCTCAACATTATCATTCTCAGTCATCAACAAATCCACCGACCACATATCATCAACCACATTCTGCTGACACCTCACAATCTGATTTGGGACTTTCTCCAACTGACAACCTAATCGAGAACCTAACCAACACACTTGCCTTACTCACCCAGTCATACAAAACCTTCCTTCCTCAAACAAACAATCAACTCAGAACCTCATCAAACCCAAGGAATCAAGCTACAGTACAAGACGGCAGGGTTGTTGTTCAGAATGTTCAGGGTCGACAGAACAGAGGACAGGGTAATAATGCACGGGGTGCAGGTGCAGTTGGTTATGGGGGAGCACAGAACAGAGTGGGGAATGCTAATCCAGGTCAAGCTAGGCAGGTTAAGTGCTACAACTGCAACGGGGTAGGCCACATAGCAAGGAACTGCACTCAACCCAAGCGTCCACAGAACTCCGAATACTTCAAAGACAAGATGTTGCTGATGCAAGCTCAAGAGAATGGGGTAGTCTTGGATGAAGAGCAGTTATTGTTCCTAGCTGGTGGACAGGACAATGCTATTGATGAAGATGTGGATGAGCAACCGGTTCAAGACTTAGCTCTCAATGTGGATAATGTGTTTCAAGCTGATGACTGTGATGCGTATGATTCTGATGTTGATGAGGCTCCTACGGCACAAACTATGTTCATGGCTAATCTATCATCCGCAGATCCAGTTTATGATGAAGCCGGTCCGTCTTATGATTCGGACGTCTTATCTGAGGTACAAGACCATGATCACTATCAAGATGTTGTTTGTGATCATCATGAAGAACACGAGATGCACGACGATGTACAACCAAACCACGTTGTTGACTCACATGCCGATTATACGAGTGATAGTAATATGACTCCTTATGATCAGTATGTAAAGGCAACGCAATGCCAGTTGTACAAAGTAATGTATCTTTTGTTTCAAATGATGCATAAACTGATGATATTTAATGAATATGATTGAACCGCATGTCCCAATAAGTCTCTGACACAAACAAACACATTAGTTAGATTACTTCATTAACTGATGAACTTGCAACAATAGAAGAACCAACGTTGAATGTATGAAAGGTCGGGCCAAGTTTGAATAACGGAAAGAGAACAATAGATTGAGAAACAAATTGAAAATAGTTATCAATGACCGAATTTTAAGGAAGATAAATTTGAAAAAATGATACTTCATTCTTTATAAAAATGCAACTTGCTTCTACTCCATCAACATACATGTCATTGGTTAGCAGAAGTTACGTCTTTAAAAATGGATTTTAATCAAGAAAGAAATACAAATACCTATTTTTGGACATGAATGCTTTAAGAAAAGGATCGAGGAAAATTATACAAATACAAGGACCAGTCTATTCATTCTATTCACATAGTTGTGTAAACAAAGCCATCATTATAAATGTACAGAATAATGGTAGCGTTTAGCTCTAGAACCCTTTATGCCATCACCCATGCAAAGCAAGTTCAGCCAGCTCTATCTAAATGGTTATGTAAATTATCAAAAAAAAATCATGTCACGAGACTTTAGTCACAACACAGAGGATACCTAGAGATAGTGAAATCACTAGGAGGAAAATGAATGACAAAAATGACATGACCATGTGAGGGTGTGACTCATTAAGTTTAACATTGCACACCCTGACTTAACTTCAAAAGAGAATGATTCAGGACCTTTACACCACAGAAGCAATTGACTTTGAGCAATATTTGTAGGTCTCAAGATCTCATCATAGATGAAGTGAAGGAAGCTCTCAAAAGCAGACCACCGTCCTCAAGACCAATCAATGCGTAGACGGTCGTATCTCGCCCAATATAACTTGCACACGCTTAGTCCCAGGGTGCTTTTAACAAAAAGTCAGGTGAAAATTAATATTTTTGCACTTATACAACTTTTTTCGGAATTTGAAAAAACCTGTAAAAAGATAATTACACCAACAGGGCTCACTGAAGGGGAAAGAGGTTTTGAACAAACCAAGGAATGTTACCTCACCGAGGTCATTCCATTTTTCAAAACACTTAAAGAACATTTTGAGGGAATTCAAAAGGCTTTAACTAAAGAAATTAAAGAAATGAAAGACATTTTTGAAAAGTTAGAAGCTAAAGTTGACCAAAATGTTGTAAATAGGAAGCATGATGAGATTGAGCGGAAAAATCTTCTTACTGCAAATGATAATTTAAAACAATCGTGATTACCTTGTCCAAAAGACAGGTTTGTTTTATATATTGCAAAACGAAATTTCTGAGCTTACTATTCTAGATTTTCTGAAATGCATGAAGCCCACTCATGTTCAAAATTTAGGCTGGAACTTAAAGCAGAGCTTTCTAAATTACGAGATAAGGTTCAAAAAGATGATCATACTGAATTAGTAAAACATTTTTCCAATCTTGAGGTTAATCACTTAAATTTACAGTTAAAGTATCAAAACCTTAAAGAAAGTTTTGGAAACGACCCATCTCTACCCGCTCGAGATACTCCTGATTTTGACTCAGTCTTTGTAAATCGAAAAAAATGAAGCTTCAATTCAGAGCGATAAGGGACAATCGCCATCAAAAAAATTGACAACGCAAATCTCTCAAATTGAAAGTGGACCCGTTAGTGAAGCAGACCGTTACTCGTGATTTCAGGGACCACCTTAGGATTTCAGATCACTCACTTAAATGAAAAAGTCACCGTTCTTCAAGAATAAAATGAGCTTTTTAGGTCAGAAAATGAAAAGGTTAAACAGCATTACAAGGAATGTATTATTTATTAAGATCAGGTTCTACAGCATATAGAACAGACATCGGCCTTGACTGATGAAAATGAAAAAAAAAAAATTGAAAGCCCAAACACAATTGAAAATCTGAAATGCACACTATGGGAGTCTTGTAAAACCAAAGTGTTCATTGCACCGGTAGGTTATGTTATAGTTGTTGAACCAATTCCAACCTCACATTAGGGAACCAACAGGGAAGGGATGTTCGATTACATTATCTCAAACCATCTTAAGAAAAGTGTAGAAAACCCTTCGGATATAGTAGAGGGACAGCTTACGGTTGACAGACCTTAGATAGATCAATTGTCTTGCTGGGGGGGGTTGCCTGTTTACACTAAATGCTCTCTGGAACTCTTAGGAATATCGTGATTGACACTTGTCCGATTAAGACTTTTAACCAACGAGACAAAAACGCATGCTCCTACCCCTTTTAATTGGGAAAAGCAAGTTACTTTTGAAGGAAAATGTGACACGTCAAATAGTAACACACAAACATGTAGAGCAACTGAACACTCAGAAGACTAATGTCCTTGTGCCTCCTTCTACGAGGAGTAAATTGTTGCACCAATGCTAGCGGATCACAGCCTAGGAGCTTACAAAAAAATAGGATTCTCGCTCCTGCTAAAGGTTTTCAAGTCAACAAATAAGGAAAGTAGAAGAACACCCTAGGATAAATAAATCTAACTTAAGAACCACGAATCGTGTTGATTCTAGTAGTAGCTCTAACACTACAAGAATTTTGATGAATAGCCACCGACAAAACTTTGTAGGTAAAAGACTTAATTTGTGGCATCATGGGTTAATACCCAGATTACCCACGACTCTCTGAAGATGGGGTAAAAACCTTCGCGGCGAATTGTTTTACCAAGACCATTTTCACTATGTAGGTACATTTAACATGTCTAATTTATGGTGGAGTGATTGTGTTTACCTTACGAAGGGTAAAGTGTTGTGGGTTCTTTAACTCACCCAATAATACCCCATAAATAAACCCGTTGGTATAATGTGTGGGTTATGATGCCCATATGCTGTTCATAGGTAGAGTCACACCCCACAATGGAATTACCCAGCTATGATATTGTGTGTAAAAATCATGGGTTATTTACCATAAATATTTTACGTGTAAAGTCATGGGTTAAATATGTGGTAAGTTCGTGATCTAATACCCATTATGGCTAGTTGGTCGACATTAAGACTGCCTCAGCCGGGTATCAATTTTTCATTATTTTGTTTTTTAAATTTTTAAATAGGACACATGTGTTCATGTAATTTTAAAAAAAACTAAATAAACACAAATATTTTCATAATATAAAGCATTCTCGTAAAGAGATCATTCATACATAGATATTATCCCTAATTCAAAATAAACCATCATCCTAAAGATGTCTCAAAGAAAATTAAATAAACTTAAAAGAACAAACCATATTCTTAATGTGTTGATCTTTCTTGTTAACTTTCTCTACATTTTTTCTCCCACCGTGCATCTGGCTTGAAAATTGTAGTTCAGTTTATTTCCAGAATTTATAAAATCATAAACTCCTTTTGACCAACACCATGCAGGTTTCTACTCTTTGCACCACCTGCCAGCTCAACATAAAGTGTCATCTGCCTAAACTTCTGCACATGCTGTATTTTCCTCCAGTTCTTGCCTCAGGCAAAACATATTAACCTATCAGTGTGCAACATGTACATTTAATCATGTATGTAGCCTAAATAAAAGATGCAAGATTTTTGTACGGGCATATGGCCACCAACATATCCAATAAGATTACCAAACAACCCTTTGTCCTGTTCGTTCGAATTCGGATTTGGATTCCCGTCACCACCCATTTTCTTTCAACTTTGTATTGTTGTCACATAAGCTGGAATCAAAGTTTAGGAAAAAGATTAATTCAGAACAAATGATACATCAATAAGCATTGTTTCAAACAGGTGGTGGTCAATGTGTATGGAGTCCAAAGTTTCTAAAATGGTACCCGAAGCTAATTTAGTCCAAACTACAATTGAGTAACATACGCTATATTCCTACGGTCCTACCTACATTAACAACTACTTAATACAACCATGAACAGTTATCTACAATATATTTCCTTTTAGCAACTACTAAAACATATAACTACCCATACAAGATAACACTAAGGGGTAAAGCTAGCATGTACAAGTGAGTAAGTAGTCCATGTGTTAAACTGGTGTATTGAGAGTAGCAAGCAAAATGAATCAAGTAAATGAGAAAAGAGTGGCAATCACAGATCTAGTTGGTAAGTAATGAATTCTTAACACAAATATGAGCACGTAATATTAGAAACTTGTTAATTTGTAGTAGTGTATTGTTGGAATTTAACAATCAAGTTAACCAATTAACTCTTACGAGTACGCAGCGGATAGATCCAGTCTAGTATAACAATTAACATACATATAGAACACAATATGGGACATGAACAATAAATAGGAACATACCCTTGAAGTCACCCGCAAATGTCACGAAACCAAGAATGAGAAACGAGTGACTAAGTGGCCACCTCTATGGGTGCTCATACAAACACGTAAACAAGCACGCCCGGATGCTAGTCCTACCTCACGTATTACCCAACAACAATTGTAAACCAAATGCTTCTGAAAAACGATCACCTAAACCCACTCTTGGAATAGAACCGAAATACAGAAAGAATCAATAAGGGTTGAACCGAATTTGGTTGTAACCCTGCTACAGTACAACCGAAATAGAGTTCCACAAACCCTAGCTCGAATCCAACGATTGTCAGACCTTGACAATATATAAACCAGTACTATAAACCCTCTGGAAGTGATCTGGGTTCGAATCTCTAATGGAATAACCCAATATTCATCAACCGAAATAGACAGCTTGTTTTAGTATCAACCGAATTACAAGACTGTTTAGGATTAGGGTTTTTGATTCGGCTGTTTTGAAGACTTAGGAAGATAGATTTGATTTTGGAGTTTGTATTCTGTGTTGTGTCGTGATTTATGAGCTAGGGAGAGGGCTTTATATAGCCACAAAACCCTACTCATGATAAGGCTCACACATACACTCCAAATCCTATCACAACTCCTCTAGTTCTATCCTTATCGCCTCATAATGAATTAGAAACTTTCACCAAGTAGTTCAATAGCCTTCTCCAACCAGCTATGTCATTAAGACATTCATAGGATTCTTGTCTTGATCATTCGTGTCCAAATGGTTTACAATTAGAAGCTAACGTGAACCTTAAACGTACTCTATGCGTTTAACGTGTGTGCCCCCAATAGGCTCACACACTCCTAGTCATACACGGCTAATTCAACTACCACATTCCAACAGCTCCCACTTAGGAGTTGGAGTAGCAAACAAGCACGTGTATTTACGTCGGAAACGATCTCTAGCAACACTCACTTGCGTTTTAAAACCAAAATGTGTCTGAGATCAAGTTTCTTAAACATCTCAGTAGCATGGTTATTTGGTCTTGCTATATCATCCCTTTGTTCCAAATACGTTAAACCATGGATATAGATCCTTACTATTTCCATATAGTTTGAACCAATTTAGAATCTACGTTATAGAATTTTTTACAGAAATATACAAATGTAATCAAGAATCATCTGCATTACCCGTTGGGTCGGCCCAAAACAATTATCTGATATCTAATTCTAGAGAGGCGCAAGGTATTATTCTGCACATATCAAGTGGAGGAACAAATTCTTTGTTGAATTACAAGTGTTGTGATTGCAAGCTTCACATCATTCAATAATAGTCATTATATCCTACCATTTTCAGGACAACATTTGACGTAAAATTAAATAAGTGATATCCACACTTTACCAGAACTTGTTTGTATTCCCCGTCTAAGGCTGACTTAACTAAACCATTTTCAAATTTTACTTATGATATTAAGATCCTAAAGTAAACATTTCGAAGGTTGGGGTAGTCCAGATACCGCATCCCCTTGTGAGTAACATATGAGTTTGGTGGGAACCTTCCTTATATTCATAGAATATAACACAAATACTCACATTTGCATTAGGTAACCTATACTCCGTTTTGTTACCGGACAATGGATTATTTAGAAGGATAAATCATTCAAGATTTAAATATGCAAATATAGGACAAACAATTGTTATTATGACTGATAAAAATACCTCGTATCTTTATTCATCAGAAATAAAATTGTCTTTACAATCCCATTTATTCCAAATTATATGACTAACAAAACAGATTTACACTGATCTACATAAGCTGGCGAGGCATTCCAATATTCTAGTAAGTTCTGAATGCTTTGGAAAAAGCCAATGCTTTTGTAAATGAATCAGCTAAGTTGGTCATCTGTGTGAAGTTTTTCTAACTTATGTCCAAATTCAATAACTTCGCGGAGGGTAGTGAACTTTGGACGGAAAATGTCTAGCACCTTTAAGTGATTCCAGATCAATTAGCTTATAGTCGAGTGCTCTAGTATTTTACGTTTACATATTTTTAAGGGTTTTTTTCAATTGTTGGAACAACACCAGCCCAGAACTGTATTTCCTAACCCATTACGCGATTTCATTAGAAGCATCAAAGGCAACAATTACTCTGCTTATGCAGATGAACAGTAGCGAAAATGCTTTGCTTTTGGCACTCTTCCAGTCAACAGCACCTCCATTAAAATGAAACATATCCAGTCTGAGACTTGCAAGGTCATCAGCTAATCCGTAGATATCCACATCAGTGTAGCATGAAACCCTGAGCCTGTTTTAGATCACCTCCGTAAACTAGAAAATGGTCCATTAGTATTCCTGAGATACTTCAGATATGTTCCTTAATAGCTAGTCAGTGAGATCTGCCTGGATTCTGTTGGAATCGGATTTGTTATGTTCTGAACCGCGAACGCAACATCAGGCGTAGTACATCTCACAACATACATTAATTGAACACACAGCCGAGGTTTATGGAACACTTTGCATTGCGCTTCCATAAGCATGGTGTTGAGGTACCTTGTGATTTACTCAATCTAAGCTTTAGCTTTTCTTGCATGGGGATACTTCCACGTTTGGAATTCTCCATGTGAAATCTCTTTAAGATTTTCTCAATATAAGCACTTTGACACAAACCAATTAACCGCCGTGATCTATCTCTGTAGATCTTGATTCCAAGAATATATGCAGCTTCACCTAAATCTTTCATAGCAAAACACCTTCCAAGGTAGGATTTTACATCTTGTAACATTGGAATGTTGTTTCCCATGATCAATATGTCATCGACATACAAGATTAGGAAAGTGACATTACTCCCACTAGCTTTAAGATATACACATGGCTCATCACGATTTTGAGTGAAACCAAATTTCTTTATTTCATCATCAAATCGTTTATTCCATTGCCTTGATGCTTGCTTAAGTCCATAAATGGAACGTTTCAGCTTGCATACTCGGTTTGGATATTTTGGATTGACAAAACCTTCAGGTTGCTCCATATAGACCTCTTCTGAGAGATGTCCATTGAGGAAGGCAGTCTTGACATCCATTTGCCAAATCTCATAGTCATAATACACGGCTATGGCTATAAGAATCCTAATAGCTCTAATGTCTGCAACAAGAGAGAAGGTTTCTTCATAATTAACCCCGTAGGTTTGAGTGAAGCCCTTCGCTATAAGAAGTGCTTTATAGGTGTGTACAGCTCCATCCATGTCGGTCTTCTTTTTGAAGAGCCACTTGCTACCAACGGTTTTGTCGTTAGGAGGAAGATCAACTAAGTCCCAAACTTCGTTATCTTTCATGGATTGCATTTCCATATTCATAGCATTCAGCCATGTAACACCCCTATTTTTACAATATAGCAGCGGAAGCTAATCTGGGGTATTACTTCATAGTACAACAGTCACAATCATAGAAAACGACTCAAAAGAGACGTTTTTAAAAGATACGTTATCATTCATTTAAAATCAGAGTTTTACAAAGGCAGGTCCCAAAATCTAGAAACATAAAATGTGAATGATAACAAGTTTTAGCCATCTTCAGGTCCATGCCACTCCATGCCATAAGTTGCTCAATTACCTGAGATAAACATGCATAAAAAGGGTCAACACAAAGGTTGAGTGAAATTCATAGGTTTGAAATGTAATAGTTGAATACAAGTTATTATAATAGAAATATTTGCATTGCAGGGACAATTATTATGAAAAATAGTATTATCATGTAGAACAATTAAATGAAAGTGTAATGGTAAGTGGGTTTCTTTGTTATACACCCGTTATTGGTAATAATTACAACGAATACAATTATCATGGAAAAATGGAAACATTATTATTGCACCTAAGCTCATGACATCAATA
>BQNB010155881.1:0-15338 GCA_026074375.1 Tanacetum coccineum
TCTAACATCGGACAAAGCTAGCAGTAGAAACCATCTAACCCAGCAGTACAAACTGAGTTATGCTAGCAGTATCAACATCCAAATCAATTAACAACGCTTTTTCTGTTAGAAGGTTGTCACTAATCCGTTACAAAACTAACGACCCCTTCCTCCCAAAACTATTAGCAACACTTTTTCTGTCCCTAAACTGTTGCTAATCTGTCACTAATTCCAGCAGCATACACATTTAGCGAGCAGCACTAATTGTCGATACGAGTAGCATTAAATTTTAAATATCATAGAGCCCAAATTAATTCAGCAGCCTACAAAAATCACCTCCAATGGGCTTCCAACACGCCTTATGAGCAGCAGCATTAACACTCGCCATTCCCAAACATATACTGAACCAAAATAACCACCAGTAGTACTAAAAATACAACCAGCAGTATTAATTATATGTGGGCAGTATTAACCTTCCATACCTGGCAACACTAATATCTTGGCAGTCTTAAAAGTTATATCCATCCCATGAACTTCCATAATACTTGCATACCATATTTGACTACCATTTGTACCACGAAGCATAACTGTATCATCCAATAATCACGCAGCAATCACGTTCAGCATTAACTGTATCCAATTAGGAAAAACAAAAAGTAATCCCTATAAATTAGGGTGTCAAAATCAATTCCCATATTCATGCATCCTAATCCAAAACTGATTCCTTAATCTACGTAGTCCATAACTGCTTTCAAAAACCACACAGACTTTAATAATTTTCCATAACTTGTGTAACCAGGTTCAACATCATCATCAATTGTCGCCACATTTTCTTCTTGTTCCAGAACATCAAACCTGTTATACACATAACACCAGATAACGGACAAAGAACTTGAATAACCTGGTTTCCATATCTGCTGTATCACCATTTTCTTCTCAAAACAAACACAGAAATTCTTCAAAGCTTAGGGTTTCTAAATATCCAGGACTATCACCACAACAATATCACAATTAAATTAATCATCCAGGATCAAAACCCTAACTGCTGCAATAGTAATCGTGACTTATTCACAATAAAACCCAACAAAACTGTTAAGTTTTAAACAGATACAATCGACACAGCTTCGTATGTAATCAGAATCATTGAAGCTTCTTCCAAAAATGAATTTCTATGAATCCGCTCTAAAGTAAACCTTAATTGTCGAACATACCTGTTATACCTTGATGATTGCAAAATCTTTGTTTATACCTTCTCTTCAAACGATTTCTGATTTTAGGGTTTGTGAAAAACCCTAGTCTTGCTGAATACCATCCTACTGCTGCTTTTGTTTAGAAAATCTCACTTCATCAATCAGAAACATGACTACAGTATCTTTTACATCAAAACATTCTACAACAGTTTTGTTTTTATAGAATTAGGGTTTGTTGGGAAACCCTAATTTCACCGAATCCATATTTTCATTAAAAACTAGAAACTAAACACAAAGTAAACATTAATAAGCACATCTAGAATTAGTCTTGTTGATACCAATTGTGGAGATCGTTTTGCCCATCTAGGATTAGTTTTACAAACAACATTAATAAGCACAACGGAAATTATAAAGAACAGTAATGTTGTTAAACAAGGTTTTACTAGTAAACATTCTATTAAGCTACTTACCCCTAGTCAAATTATTCATTGCGGCTAAACTACTTAACTACTTTATACTAATAACCATTTAGACTCTCATTGAAGTGATCTTAACTATGATGATATCTAAAACAGATGCCTCAAAAACGATGTTGAAGAAGACAATCATGACTTAGATGTTGCTCACATGAATAACGATCCGTTCTTTGGTATTCCAATTCCAGAAAACCATTCTGAAGCATCTTCTTCTTTGGATGTTATTCCTACTGTTGTGCACACTGCTGCTCCTTACGCAGAACACGTTACCAAATAGACCAAGGATCATCCTTTAGATAACATCATCGGTGAACTCGAAAGACCCGTTTCTACAAGACTCCAACTCTATGAACAAGCCTTATTTTGTTACTATGATGCTTTTCTCTCATCACCTAAGACTTATAAAGACGCATTAACTCAATCATGTTGGATTGAAGCAATGCAAGATGAGATGAATGAATTTGAACGTCTTGAAGTCTGGGAACTCGTTCCTTGTCCAGATAAAGTGATGGTCATTACTTTAAAATGGATTTATAAGGTAAAACTTGATGAAATGGGAGGAATTCTGAAAAACAAGGCTCGCTTGGTTGCTCGTGGTTATCGTCAAAAAGAGGGAATTAATTTTAAGGAATCTTTTGCTCTAGTGGCTAGACTTGATGCTATTTGAATTTTCCTCGCATATGCTGCTCACATGAATATGATTGTCTACCAAATAGATGTTAAGACGATATTCTTGAATGGTATTCTGCGCGAAGAAGTTTATGTCAGCCAATCGGACAGGTTTGTGGATCAAGACAATACAAATCATGTGTATAAGCTTAAGAAGGCTCTTTATGGGTTGAAACAAGCTCCTCGCGCGTGGTACGATCTATTGTCGAAGTTTTTACTCTCTCAGGAATTCTCTAAAGGAACCGTGGATCCCACATTGTTCATCAGAAGACAAGACAAAGATATTCTCCTGGTACAAATCTATGTTGATGATATAATCTTTGCGTCTACTACACCTGAATTATGTGACCAATTTTCAAAAATAATGTGTTCAAAGTTTAAGATGTCGATGATGGGCAAAATATCATTTTTTTCTAGGACTACAAATTTCACAAAGTCCCAGAGGCATCTTTTTAAACCAGTCTAAATATGCTCTAGAATCTTTGAAGAAATATGGTATGGAATCTAGTGACCCCGTGGATACTCCCATGGTGGAGAAATCCAAACTGGATGAAGATACACAAGGGAAAGCTGTAGATCTACAACATAATTGTGGATTGAATTGGCTCCCTTAGTATCTATACAACAACCCCAAGTAGACCAGACCTAACATTTGCTGTATCATGTGTGCCCGTATCAGGCAAAGCCTACCGAAAAGCACCTCCATGCTGTAAAAAGGATCCTTAAATAGCTATGGGGGACCGTAAATCAGGGACTCTGATATCCAAAGGATTCTTCTGTTGCTTTAACAGCTTATGCAAACGCTGATCACGTGGGTTGCCAAGATACTAGACGAAGTATGTTAGCCTTAAAATATGGTGACATATCCGAATTACATTAGTTCATTTAGAGTGTGACTTAATAGGGACTAATAATACTAAGAGATATTGTGTGTCACTAGGACTATAAATACCTCTCCATACTTCCATGGAGGGGTGAAGCTCACTTTTGTAAAAGTGTGTGTGTGTGTTTTCTCTCAACAACACACACAACTTCCCATATCTTTATCTTTCTCTCTATAATATGGAAACTTTTCCTTTCCATTTTACTAAGCCTCCGGATCTGTGTTATAAGGGAGAATCGTGTTAACAATTGGCACCAAGCATAGGGTGAATCCGAGTTGTTAATCGTACTGATTATATGTGGTTAAATAATCCTCAAATTCGTGGCTTGTTGTTTATTATTCTTTTGTTCGAAAAAAATAGCAAGAAAAATCAAGATTTGATCTTTATTTGTGGTTAAAAGTGTTAAAAATTTGTACTTTCAGGCTTAGAACTATCCCTTGCATCATTACTAGGTGGTTTTAACATCATTTCGTAGCTTTCAAGAATGTTTGATGATTTTTTCTTGGCTGCGTTTTGACTCACTAAAGGGGTGTTTCATAAATTGCGTTTTGTTCATTGCGTTTTTGAATTAATAAGACTGCGTTTTGGTCACTGCGTTTTGGTCACTGCGTTTTGGTCATTGCGTTTTGCTTATTAAAGACTGCGTTTTGGTCACTGCGTTTTAGTCATTGCGTTTTGGTCATTGCGTTTTGCTTATTGAAGACTGCGTTTTGCCACTGCGTTTTGCCTCATTGAAGACCATTTATATAGCAAATCTAAACGTTATGCTGCCCAAATCTTAACAAATCATTGCGTTTTATCTCAAGAAGACTGTGTTTTGTCCATTGAAAACCCTTGTTTTGAAAACCTAATTTCCTGAAAAAAATTTCGGGAAATTGACCGAATTTGGGAATATTATAATCAAAACAAGAACAACAAACAAACAACACAATCAAGAATTGAGACTCATAAGACACAATCAACCATAACAACACACCACATAAACAACAACACTTAATCCCAAAATGATCCTGAAAAAATTCACTTAAATGACAAAATGGCTAGAGATTCGGATTACGATGACATGTGATCACGGATTTGATTTGATATCCCTTATTTGCGATTAAAGTTGAATTTCACAGAGGCGTCTACTTATTTCATCATCGAGACTTTCTTCTATTTTATATCGATTGATGACTTGCTTGAACGTATACAGTTATGATTAAGACTTGGATTATCTAGTTTCCAGAAGTCAAGGGGTGGTTGGATGAAGACCTGGATAACTATTACTTAAAGGAGTACGAGTGTAGTACTTATGTCACAACGCAATGACGATGTGGATAATTTCACGAGGTGTTGTACATCTTTTACTTTTGATGTAGGGTATAAGGTTACTTAGAGATTTTCTTCTTCACCGTTCTTCAATCAAAAACAGTGCAAGAACAAGTAACAAAATAGGGGATATTACTTCAGATTCAAGTTTAGTAAATCGGGTTTACTTCACCAAGTGATCACAACAATAGCCGACAGAATACGAGGTTGGTAAAGTTAGCCAGAGAATTTAAAGGTTGAGATGTAATCAGCACTTCTCATGGGTATTTTTGTGCTATTCTAAGACAACGATACTTCACAGTCTAAGTAAAATCTTCAAAGTTCTTCGATGACATTCATTCACAAGAACCTTGATTATACAAGTGTTTCTTGATTCTTGCTTCATCTCCTCTACGGTTGTGAAGTCCAAGAAGGGTACGATTCTTTTGTAAATCAAATTTGGTGCTTATGACAAGAACTTCTCGAGTATATGGACGTACAAGACAATGATGCTTCCGAGAGTTCGCAACCATCATGGGGGAAAATGTGTATATCCGGGACTTAGTTGAATTTGATGTTCCATGTCAACTTCCAGGGGGAAGTAGTGTAGACTACTTTACTTAGTATGGTTTATGAAGTATACTGCATACGTGAGAAGAATTGTTGCTAATTTCTCGCATGCACCCTCCCCGAAAACGAATAATCACCAAGCCTAATGAACAAGTAAGCGTGGTCGTTGGTGGTGGTTTGAACTTCTACAAAAATTTCCGCTGTCACGTCAATGAGCAAGTAGAAGGGGTGGGGGGGGGGGATTGTTCAAGCTACACCAAAGTTTTATAATCTGCTTAAGATAGGGATGTTGGTTTGGGGGAAGCTGATTTAGAAAAAACTTCGTCAAAAAGGAGTCTATGAAGAAAGCTTTTCAAGACATGTTGTATGAATTGGGGGAAGTTAATCCAGTTCATGCATACTACAATGTTCCTGTATAAGTAAAGAATAATGAGAGTCCAATCTGGAGTACAAGGTTCCAGACAAGAGAACTCAGAAGACATCTTCCCTTTGGAAGTGCTTGAAGACATTATTTATGCTTGTATTTATACCTGATAGGAACCTTGAAAATTAATTCCTAAGTTCCACATATAAGGGAAGATTGATAGCCTTAAAAAATGTACATATCCGGAAATTACATTAGTAATCATTTATAGATCAGTGACATATAGGGACTAATAATGACTAAGTATGATATTTGTATGTTACTAGGACTATAAATACCCCCTCCATACTTCCATGGAGGGGTGAAGCTCACTTTTATGAAAGTGTGTGTGTGTGTTTTCTCTCAACAACATACACAACTTCCCATATCTTATCTTTTCTCTCTAATAATATAGATACTTTTCTTTTCCATTTTATTAATGCCTCCGAATCTTGTGTTATAAGGGTGAATCGTGTTAACAAAGTACTTCTGGATGTATGCAATTATTAGGAGACAGACTTGTTAGCTGGTCATCAAAAAGGCAGAAAAGGGTTGCGATATCCAATACGAAAGCTGAATATATTGCCATGTCTAGCTGTTGTGCTCAAATCCTTTGGATGGGATCACAACTTACCGACTATGGCCTTGGATTCAGAAAATTCCAATGTACTGTGATAACAAAAGCGCTATTGCCTTATGATGAAACAATGTTCAACATTCTTGCTCAAAGCATATAGACATTAGATTCTACTTCATCAAAGAGCAAGTGGAGAATGGAGTAGTAGAGCTTTACTATTTAGTCAGACACAAGTATCAGCCTAGCGGACCACTGTCACTAAAGCCCTATGCAGAGAAAGAATTGAATTTCTTATCAACAAACTAGGAATGCAAAGTTTTACGCATGAGACACTGAAACAGTTGGCAGTTGAAGTTGAAGAATAGTGGTGGTACCTATTCTAATATCCTGTGTATCATATATGTATATATTACACACCATAAAAACCAAAAAGATTTTTCATTTTTAGAAAAATTTTATAATAAAAATGAGAAAAATATAAAAATAGGTAATAATGGCATGTTTTCTGAAAATCAATAACATTTACGGTCTTAGAAATGTCATTCAATAATGATACGAGGCTGTAAATGAAGTTCGAGCAGAAGTTCCAAATGTTTTCAAAACATGCCAAATGGCTTACTATTATTTCAGATAGCAACCTGGTAATCATCTTAAAGGTAATAATTTCCATCAAAAGCGTGACTTTTACCTCTCAACTGTAATATATTCTCGGCATGTCTACTTATTGACCATTGCAAAGGCATGTGTTTACTTTGCCAACGCAACCGTGCATTCTATATTTCCATAAGTGTTACGTGTCCCGTGCCTTATTATAACAACTACGTGTTTTAGGTCATCGAACGTCCGTCAAAAAATTCACTATGTATTTTTTTGTTGTTGTGGTGTTTTTTAGTATTGTCAACGCGTTATCTATTTAATCGAAAGTTAAGTTAAATCGCGTAAGCTAAAAATTATCGTTCAATGTAAACGGGCATCAAACAATTAAATGTTTACATCAAACAAGTGTTAAGTAATTATTTTGAGGATAATGTTAAGTAATCATAAACCTTACAGGCCCCGCTATCACCAGACTACATACCTGGCCCCGAGGATCCACAGTCACCACCTCTACTAGATTATGTTCTAGAGCCGATATACCCTGAATATATGCCACTTGAGGACGAGGTGTTTCTGGCTGAGGAGCAGCCACTGCCTGTTACTGCCTCACCCACTGCTCAGTCGCCAGATTATGTTCCGGAGTTTGATCCTGAGGCGGACCCAGAGGAGGATGACGACGAGGACCCTGAGGAGGATCTTGTTGATTATCCTGCCGATGGAGGAGATGACGGCGATGACGAGGAGGGGTCATCAGAGGATGATGATATGGACATCGAGGCCGATGATGATGAGGATGAGGAAGAGCACCCAGCTCCTGCCGACTCTGTGGTTGTTGCTTTACCAGCTGCTGATTAGGCCCCATATGCGGAGGAGACAGAGCCGTTCGAGACCGATGAGTCTGTGGCCACACCACCACCATACCCTGCATATCGTGTGACAGCTAGGATTTCTATTCTAGCTCCAGTACCTACACCAGTATGGTCCGATACAGAGGTTACCAGACTTCTCGCTATATCTACTCCACCATCATCACCGCTCTCCCCATGGTCATTACCACTTCCCTAGATACCTTCGCCACCACTACCCCCGATACCATCTCCATCACTACCAGTATCACCACCACTACCAGTATCATCACCAGTGCCTGTGTTATCTCCATCACCACCTGCTAGTCTTATTTGTCTGTTGGGCTATCGAGCTGCTATGATTTAGCTAAGAGCCGAGGCCGCATCTACTTCCCATTCACTACCATTACCACCACCAATCATACTCTCCCACATCAGACCAGCTGCACCATCATCAGGGATACCACCTTTGCATTTACTCTATACTGACCGTAGAGAGGACAGACCCGAGGTTACCTTACTGCCTCGAAAGAGGTTAGGTATCGCTCTTGGTCCTGCATACGAGGTCGGAGAGAGCTCGTCAGCTGCTGCTACTAGACCGGCTGGAGGTCTTAGGGCAGACTATGGTTTTGTAGCTACCATGGATAGGGAGATCAGGCGTGATCCGGAGAGAGATGTTGGATATAGGATCACCGACACGTTGGATGAGATAGTTGAGACCCCGCAGGGGGCACCAGTTAGTACTGACATAGAGTTGGGTCGACATATGACAGCGTTTGAGACTAGGGTTAGGCATGACACGGATGAGATTTATACGAGGTTAGACGATGAGCAGTCTGGGCGACAGCTATTGGCTGGTCGGCTCAACATGTTGTTTAGGGATAGGCGTTCACATGCATGTACTGCTAGACTCATGGAGACTGAGGCTAGGATGTCTAGAGAGGCTTGGGCATGATCTATGGATGCGAGTGATCTTGCACGTGCAGAGGTTATGTCGCTACGTACCATAGTGTTAGCTCAGCAGTCACAGATTAGAGAGTTACAGTCAGCAGATCATAAGAGACAGACGGTGATTACAGAGATGCTGGAGCAGATCACAGGAGGCAGAAGGCAGACTCAAGAGGTCACCAGAAGCTATAAAGAGACTTCATACTCAGAATGACAGAGTTCGAGAGACAGCATAGAAAAATAAAGGAGTAAGGAAAAAAAAAAAAAAAAAAAAAGGTAGAGACGCCGCCAAAGGTCCTGCACAGCCAGAGCTACCGGAGGAGGCTGGTAGCATCCTAGATTCTGTTATGGTTAGTTGTTTTGTACAGCCTACTAAGTATTACAGGTTCAATCCCAACTAGTATGGCTTTAGGTTGTAAATACTCTTTATCTTGTAACCTAATCATTGTGATCATTTTGTATCTGAACCAATCATGTATGTTTTCCAATTATATATGGAATGGTGGTATTATGTCATGTCTGTAATCGAATTTGTTGTAAATGAATGTTCGATTTGTTATATCTTTGTTGATTACAATTCAGTGAATATTTCCCTGTTATGATTATCATCACTTTACTTAATTTGCATATGTCAGGTCCATGTTATGATTTTACAAATCTAACGGGTAATTAAATTTTTCTCGTGATTAAAGAAAATGCACCAAAAAGAAGCCACGAGTCAGAACATAGCCCCAGAAACAACCAACACCACATCTGTCACTAATGCCCAACTTCAGGCAATGATTAACCAAGGCGTTACCGCTTTGGCAGCACGTGATGCAAACACGAATGGCGTCGACAGCCACAATTCAGGGACATACGGTGCTAGGATATACGAGCTGCCACTCGTGAGTGTGCACATAACCCCAGACTTCATGAAGTGCCAACCTCTAAATTTCAAAGGCACATAAGAGTTGTCGAATTGACTCAATGGATTGAGAAAATGGAAACTGTGTTTCCATAAGCAACTTTTTCAGTGTAAAACCAAGTCAAGTTCTCCATTGTACTCTACTGGAAATGCTCTAACAGTGGAACTCTCCACGTAAGGAATGTTGGAAATGACATTGCTTATGCAATGACCTAGACTGAACTGAAGAAGAAAATAACTGCAGGTACTGTCCAAGGACCGAGATTAAGAAACTCGAAGTCGAACTGTGGGAATTGAAAGTGAAAGGTACCGATGTGATAGGGTACAACCAACGTTTTCAGGAACTGGCACTGCTGTGTGGTAGAATGTTTCCTGAAGAATCTGACAAGATTGAGAAATATATCGGTGGCTTACCCGACATGATCCATGGAAGTGTAGTAGCATACAAGCCTAAGACAATGCAAGAGGCAACTGAAATGGCAATCGAAGTGATGGATAAGAGAATCCACACTTTTGCTGACCGTCAGACATAGAATAAGAGAAAGCCAGATAATAACCAACAACCACAACAACACCACAAAAACAAGAGGCAGAACACCGACAGGGCTTATGCTACAGGGACTGTTGAGAAGAAACAATATGGGGGATCCAAACCTCTATGCTCAAAATGCAATTATCACCACGATGGTCCATGTGCTCCTAAATGCCACAAATGCAACAAAGTTGGCCATTTTGCTCGTGACCGTAGGAGTATGACAAATGCCAATAATGCTAACAATCAGAGGGGTACTAGGTCGGGTCAGAAGCCTACTTGTTTTGAGTGTGGAGCCCAAGGACACTTCAAGAGGGAATGTCCAAAGCTGAAGAACAACAACAACCGGGGTAACCAAGTTGGAGGTGGCAATGCTCCATCCAAGGTATATGCGGTAGGGCATGCAGGGACAAACCCATAATCCAATGTCGTGATGGGTACGTTCCTTCTAAACAACCGCTATGCTTCTATCTTATTCGATACTGGTGCCGATAGAAGTTCTGTATCTACTGCATTTAGCTCCTAAATTGATATCACACCAACTGCATTAGATCACTATTATGACGTTGAACTAGCTGACAGGAGAATAATTGGGTTAAACACTATCCTTAGGGGTTGTACATTAAATAGCTGACAGGGGAATAATTGATATCACACCAACTGCATTAGATCACTATTTGACGCTATAATTGGTATGGATTGGTTGGTAAGGTTCAAGCAATCATTGTGTGTGCTGAGAAGATCGTTCGTATCCCCTGGGGAAATGAAACATTAATTGTTCACGGTGACGGAAGCAACCAGGGACACGAGGCTCGTCTGCACATTATCTCGTACACCAAAACATAAGAATACATGCTAAAAGGATGTCTAGTCTTTTTTACAAACGTAAATACAAAGGAGACTAAAGACAAGTCGAAGGAGAAATGACTTGAGGATGTACCAATCGTCCAGGATTTTTCTGATGTATTCCTTGAGGACTTTCCGGGTCTTCCTCCGACTCGACAAATGGAATTTCAAATCGATTTGATACCTGGTGCTGCACCCGTAGCTCGGGCGCCTTATCGATTGGCACCTTCTGAAATGAAAGAGTTGCCGGAGCAACTAAAAGAACTATCCGACGAAGGCTTTATAAGACCTAGTTACTCACCCTAGGGAGCTCCGGTCTTGTTTGTCAAGAAGAAAGACGGATCATTCAGAATGTGCATTGATTACCGGGAATTGAATAAACTAATAGTGAAGAACAGTTATCCACTCCTAAGAATTGATGATTTATTTAATCAGCTTTAAGGGTCGAGTGTCTACTCAAAGATCGACCTAAGGTCAGGTTATCACCATATGAGGGTTCGAGAAGAAGACATTCTGAAGACCACCTTCAGAACTCGTTACAGCCATTATGAATTTCAAGTTATGCCATTTGGTTTGACAAACGCACCTGCCGTATTCATGGACCTTATGAATCGGGTGTGCAAACCATATCTGGATAAATTCATGATTGTCTTTATTGACGATATTCTAATATATTCAAAGAACAAGCAAGAGCATGAAGAACACCTTAAGCTAATCTTAGAATTGCTTAAGAAGGAGGAGTTGTATGCCAAGTTTTCCAAATGTGAATTTTGGATTCCTAAAGCACAGTTCCTAGGTCACATGATAGATAGTAAGGGTATTCACGTGGATCCCGCCAAGATCGAATCCATTAAAGATTGGGCATCTCCTAAGTCACCAACGGAGATTCGTCAATTTTTAGGACTTGCTGGGTATTACCGGAGATTCATTGAAGGGTTTTCAAAGATCGCCAAACCAATGACTAAGCTTACTCAAAAGAAGGTCAAGTTTGAGTGGGGAGATAAACAAGAAGCAGCTTTTCAACTATTGAAGCAAAAGTTGTGCAGTGCACCAATCCTTGCATTACCTGAAGGAAGCGAAGATTTCATCGCATATTGCGACGCTTCAAAGAAGGGTTTGGGCGCTGTGTTGATGCAAAGAGAAAAGGTGATTTCTTATGCATCATGCCAGTTAAAAATTCATGAGAAGAACTATACAACGTATGATTTGGAACTTGGAGTAGTAGTGTTCGCTCTCAAGATTTGGAGGCACTATCTATACGGAACCAAATGTACAGTGTTCACTGATCACAAGAGCTTACAACACATTCTTGACCAGAAGGAACTAAACATGAGACAACGCCGATGGTTAGAGTTACTTAGTGATTACGATTGCGATTCGTTATCACCCGGGAAAAGCCAATGTCGTTGCTGATGCTTTGAGCAGGAAAGAACAAGAACCACCATTAAGAGTTCGAGCCTTAGTCATGACTATTAGTTTGGATCTTCCCAAACAAATCTTGAATGCTCAGACCGAAGCACGAAAACCAGAGAACATCAAGAATGAAGATGTTGGAGGAATGTTGGTTGAAAATGCTAAATATCCAGAGACGATTAGAATAGAAAAGTTGGAACCCCATACGGATGGAACCCTATGCCTCAATGGCAAAAGTTGGCTACCTTATTATGGCGATTTGCGAGCGGTGATCATGCACGAGTCCCATAAATCAAAGTACTCTATACATTCGGGTTCTGACAAAATGTACCAAGATATGAAGAAGCTATATTGGTGGCCCAATATGAAAGCTGACATCGCCACCTATGTTAGCAAGTGTTTGACCTGTGCTAAGGTCAAGGCCGAACATCAAAGACCATCAGGATTGCTGGTACAATCAAGTACCTGAATGGAAGTGGGACAAACTTCATATGGATTTTGTTACTAGCTTCCTAAGACGTCGCAAGGTTACAGCACCATTTGGGTGGATGTGGACTCAACTCACTAAGTCTGCGTCTTTACACGAGAGGTGAATGATCTTTGGATAACTTACAAGAATGTACCTAAAGGAGGTGGTCTCGAGACAGGAATACTGTTCTATCATTTGTGATCGTGACCGAGATTCGCATCAATTTAATGGAGGTCACTTCTGAACACTTTGGGTACTAATTTGGAATGAGTACTGCGTACCATCCCATAAAACAGACGGCAAAGCGAGGAGGACCATTCAAACTCTCGTGGATATGCTGCGTGCTTGTGCGAATCGACATTGAGAAAGGGTTGGGTTAACCATTTGCATTAGTCGAGTTTCATATAACATAGCTATCCGTTAGCATCAGGCCGCACCATTCGAAGGCTCTTTATGGTCGAATGTGATCGTTACCTGTTTGTTGGACCGAAGTTGGAAAGCTCAAATACTCGGTCCAGAATAGTCAGAGAACACTGAGAAAATCATCCAGGATCCAAGCAAAGGATGCACGCCGCTCGTGATCGACAATAAAGAGTTACGCTGACTTTGAAGCGTAAACAATGGAATTCCAAGTCGGGGATAAAGTTATGCTTAAAGTTTCTCCTTGGAAAGGGGTCGTACGTTTTGGCAAACGGGGGAAGTTAAACCCTAGGTATGTTGGACCTTTCAAGGTGTTAGAAAAGGTTGGAGAGGTTGCTTACAAGCTCGAACTTCCTGAAGAGTTGAGTAGAGTTCATAATACATTCCATGTGTCTAACCTGAAAAAGTGTCATGCCGACGAACCATTAGCCGTTCCGTTGGATGGACTTCATCTTGATGACAAGCTTCATTTTGTTGAGGAACCATTAGAAATAGTGGGCCGTGAAGTTAAACGGTTGAAGCGAAGCCGAATCCCATTAGTCAAGGTTCGATGGAACTCCAAGAGAGGTCCTGAGTTCACGTGGGAACGTGAAGACCAATTCGAGAAGAAATACCCACACCTCTTCACCAAGACCACACCGTCGTCAAGTGCTGCATTGTGAGCCTTGAGGACAAGGCTCGTTTAACGGGGGAAGTCTATAACACCCTGTGTTTTCAAGTCATTGACGACATCGATAAATCCACAACGTACCTTTTGTATTGTACGTGTTTGCTTGAAATCGTAATCGTTAGGTTAAATCGCGTACGCCAAATATTATCATTTAATGTAAACGGTCATCAAACAATTAAGCGTTTACATCAATCAAGTATAAAATAATTATTTTGAGAATAATTATGATCCTTGTTCATTTTATTTTTATCGGATACGTAAAGTGCATACGTTTCGCGATGAATTAAGTTTAGACATACCCGGAACCACAAAAATAATTCTACGCTTCAACAAATACCCACATTTATACCCAATACATAAAAGTTACAAAAATATATCATATGTATCATACATATGCCGAATTTATAGCAATGTATACAAAGAATTATAGGAAAAATCTTCCAAGTAGTCTTTGTACATCCTATCTCCATTAAGCATAGCCATACCATGTTCCTTTGACTAAAGACCAAGACCAAGAGTCTTCCCTAAGACCCTCTCTTTGTCTCTTGACCAACTATTGCATACTTTTTGACCATTCCATCTCATATAAGGCAAGTATCATGTAAGAGATATCATTTACAACTCATAACACTTGGTAAAAATCACAAAAATTCCTCCTTTCTCTCCCTATAAGGCCACGGCTCAAACCAACCTTAATACCCAATCCATATCAAATTTTATACAACTTATACACACCTATACACATCATATCTAAGACATTCTAAGATGTTTCCAAGCATTGGCTAACCATTTTCAAGCATTAATCAAGAAAAGAGAAGTTAGGGTTTTCACTTGGAAAACTAGAGTTAATACTATGCAAGCTTTGGTTTTTAGTCTAAACAAGGGTTTAGATTATGTTAGTCATCATCTTCATTCACCATAAGGTCATCTTGAACTCTTTATGATCTTACATTTATCATTAATATGCTTATGTGAATTCTTTATAGCTTGAATCACCATTTAGGATTTTGATCATGTAAAAAGGAGTTTTTACTTGTTGTCAGCATATTGTACACTTTTATATATCTTATGATGTTAATGACATCATGTTAAAATGGACACATAAGTGATTTACACTCTTGGTTAAGCATAAAAATGATTATGTATTAATTAGGGTTTATAAAGTTACATAATATGTTACAAGTATAAGAAAGGCAAATAACATATTAATGTGGATTATGGACTTTTAATCATGTTACTTGAACACTAAAATAAAGTCATGTTGGAAGAAATACACTTGTACACTTATGGTTTATATGTAAAAATGGCTAAGTAGAAACTTGGAGTAAAAAGGTTACTTATGAAAATTAAGGATTAAAAGTGTTAATATGGACTTGGTAATTTGGACATATGAGGATAATTATGGATAAATGGACTCTTAATATATGTATGATTTATAATATATATGGTATATGAGACTTGTGGTAATGTTATAAGGTGTAAAATATAAAAACAAGGTTAAAAATGGACTTAATAAGGTCACCCAAACTTTTTGTCCAAAAGTGTATAAAAATATATTTATTTTATATTATTATAAAATAATACGACTCATGACGATTCTGAAAAAGTAAGAAACTTGTCAAACGGATTAATAACGAAAAAGTTATGGTAAAA